>VZRS01010587.1:643448-842632 GCA_013398055.1 Ifrita kowaldi | reverse complement strand
AAAAAAAAAAAGATTATTCCATTTATTTAAAGCTGAACTCAGTAATAAGCAGGCGTTCTTTTTTAGAGCATTTTATACATTGGTTATACAGAAGATTTACGTGTTTGTTCTCTGGTTAGTTCTTCCAGCTATTTGGTTTGCTTAGTTTGATTCTTTAGGACAGGGTTTATGGGATTTATTGCCCCAGAATCTGATTCCCTGGAGGTGAAGAAAGGGAGACACTGAATCCCCTATTAGAGCTGGGAGGATTATTAATATCATTTACTTACTGTTGGTGCTGCTTCTGCCTGCACAACCAAGGGATCCTCCAAGTCATGCCTTTGGAGAAGACAGTAAAAAGAGGAGAAATAATATTGTTGTTTTGAGCACTGGATCTGGGAGCATCACTGTGCTGTCGTGTTCCCCAGGGAGCTGCTGCGGAGCAGAGCAATGTCATGCAACCGTCAGCCTTCACTGCTACAGGACTGCCCACTTCCAAACCATTAGGAACTGCTTTTTCCTCAGCTTATTTCCTTAGTAAATTAAATTGTAATTGTGATTTACAGATGGATGGCAGCACTTATATTTGCCTACTTGCATTCATGACTACATGTTGGTTCAGCTATAGGGCTGTGGCTGGGCAGCAAGAAACTACCTTCCTTCTGTGTCCTGGATGTTTGTTCTGGGGAAGGTGAAACCTCTGCAATAGGGACTGGGTTAACCAAAGGCATGCCAACCTGGTCAGCAGGGAGAAGCCTGCAGCAATGGGGAATGTCCCTGTCCTTTGACCTGCCTGCAGTGCAACAAGAAATACCTGAGAAGAACAGGGAGTAATGTCTTCGCTGCAGGGGTGACAGAGAGAACCCATTCCTATGGGCCAGAAAGGGACTGGGTAATTTATTGCAACTTTGGAAACTAACAAAAATTGATGGATGGAGCAAAGACTGGAAAGAAGGAGCTCTTCTCCAGTAAGCTAGAGAAGACACTTGAGTCTTGCAATTTCTTTTGCTGAATATCCCATGTCTCAAGGATTGTTTGTGGTCTTAAAACATGTCTGTAGTAACTGGATGTCCTCTTGGGTGCTATCTTGAGGAAAAGCCTTCTGGCAAGTCCAACGAGAGGACACACCACAGCATCACTAGCATAGGAACAACTTCCAGCAGATCAGAGCAAGGCATCACCTGTTAGCCAGATGTAGGACCTATAATGGAGGAGTGTGCTGCCTCTTTTTAGTATCAACTATACTTCTCTGAAGTCTCTTTGAATGTTGATGTAGACCATGTCTAAGTAGATTAACACACAAACACAAGGTCAAGTGCCTTTAAGACCCTGCTGTTCATCTGGAGAAAGCTCATGGAGAAAAGATCTGAGGCAAGGGAGCAGTTAAATATGTGAGCTGATATTTATCTTTCTTAATAAAACTGAGCCTAGAAAAAAGTGGGAAGTAACTACTAGAAACAGGAAGATCTGGTGAGGAAGGAAATAACCTGCCCCTTGGGAAAAATAGCTGCTGGTTTATGCATTGTGTTTTATTTTGGACTTTGTTGATTCCCCTGTTTTGTAGTATTTGGATGAAGACCTTGAAAGGATTAAAGCAGTGATGTTTAACCTTTCCAGGGAGATTCAGAGAGCAATCTGGAAAGACCATTCCTGCAGTAGCAGGAAAGGTGTTACCCTTCAAAAACTGAATTTATGTCCAGAAAGAACTGAAAATTGTGGCTTGGAGAGATCAATAGAAAATAAGGTCACAGGGAACAAAGTTCTGAAAAGTTTCCTGTTCTTACTTGCTCAAACCTCTCACTTGCCTGAGGCCTACTCCATCAGCATTTTCTCAGGATGCTGAAGCTATGAGCAGCATACTGTAAGACAGTTCTGCTGTGATTAGATGTAAGGAAATACAGGGCTGTCGGTTGTCAAGGCACTGGTGGTATTTTAATTTGAAGTGTCACTCAGACTCCTTGAGTGGCTTTGCACTGATATTGAATAAAATTGGAGAGGAATGAGTTTTGCGAGCAGAGAGAATTTGCCCAGTGGGCTGGAAGAGGAAAGGTTTCAGAAGCGGGCATTGGGTTTAGAGGTCCCTGCCTGACCTTGCTACCCTGAGCAGATTTACCTATCTGCAATGTCCCTCCACCCTCACCTCCCTAAAACTATCCTTGTTGCACCAATGCAATTGCCTGTGCAAGGACTGGCACAGTTTGATTCCCAATGAATAAAAACTGATTTAATGAAGTGTCTCTTGATCTTATGTGTATTACTGAGGAAGGGTTTTTCCACTTGCCTGGGGCTTTCTTAAAAGGCTCAATTGCTTTTCCACCTGAATTCTTTTCTAGTTTTTTCTCCTAGCATTGGTTTCTAATGTACCTTTGACATTTATCCTCATATCTTTCCACCCTCGAATTCCTAACTTCCTCTCTTTCCTGAGGTGAAATTTTATCATTTTCTTTATGAGGTAAAAGAGAAAAAGAAAGAGAAATGCTCCAAGAGCTAGCAGCTTCTTCTAATTCTTTCTGTTATGACAATATGACAGATTCTTGCACTTCCCTGGCTCCCAGTGGAAATACCAGGCTCTGAGGAGACAGGAAGAGGGGTATAAAGACAGAAGGCATTTACTTTTAGCAGTGATTTTTCTAATGAGAGTTTTTAGTGGTGACATTAACAAACTGTTCTCCTGAAGAATTTCCTGGGGGCTTCAGTGTCACTACATGCAGCATCAGCTAGGTGACAAGCTCTCACTTGCTGCAGAAACAGCATCCTCAGCAGGAGTGGGTCTGCACTCTCATTTTTGGCAGAGAGATAGTGAATGCTGAGTGAAGTGAGCAGTACAACAGCTTTCTTATATGTATTTGTTTACATCTTTTACCTGTTATTTTCAGTGCAAGGGACATTTAAAAAGAAAGAAAAAAAACACAGTCTCATATTAAGGGATTTAAACATTTTTGCAGAGCTTAATTAAACTTCTAAATCTCTACTCTAGACAGTTAAGTCTTGCAATAGGTAAGATGAAGTGTAGAGAAGTCAAGGGATTAATCCAAGGTCAGTGACAGAGTCAGAAGCTGCCCCCAGGGGGTTCACTCCACTCCTCTGCTGGTGGTAAATCATTGACAGTAATTCCAGTCTGGCCAGCACATTTTCCCCAGTCTGAGACCAGGGAGAATAGGGAACTGACTTTGATTCTCAGGCATCTTTTTCTGGTCAGCAGAAAGCCTTTAGCTCCTGATGATAATTGCTTCTTGTGTTTAATTATCATAACCCTTTTTTATCACAACCTCTAGGATAACGCGGATTTGGTTGAGGAAGCACAAAGAGAAGCAAGAAAAGTCAATACATAAAAAGAATAGCTGGCTGTGGAAATGTGCCAACAGACTGTCAATCTACCTGCCTGAAACCTCTTTGTAGGAGCTGCATCAGGAAAAATAATATTAAATAAAAAGATGCCAGGTTCAGATACTTGGAAAACCTGTTTGCAAAAACCAGGGGCCCTGTGACTTTGTCATACATCCTCTCACAACAGTCTGTGATCTGTCCATTTGTGAAATCAGCTTAACAGTCTGCATCCTTACACAGGTTTAGATCTTGCACAGCCCCACCACAGGAGGAGCCCCTCAAGCAGTGTCCCAGCTTGCCCCGGGAACTGGTGCACAGACACGCACTGGAGTCCTGCAGGAGATGATATTGCGGCTAGTTCTTGGCACTTGAATTTTGGGAGCTATCTGTAATTTGAATTGTGGCATGTTTTTTTTGAAAGAGCTTCCAAGTTCTATTTTGCTTTTTACCCCAATCTTGGAAGCATCAGACCTTCAAAGTCTGAGAAAACCATTTTCCATCTTGCTTGCTCGTGATGCTTATTATAAACCATACATTAACAAGTGATTAAAATTGCACTACAACAAGTATGTAAGTGTAAATCTGAATGATGCATGATTACTGTGAGCCAGCAGACATGTAGAAATAATTGGCCTTTAAAGTTCATTAGTCAGTGTTATTACAAATAGTGCATTTGCATGATGTTTGTAAATTTATGCACCAGCGGCCAAAAGCGATGACAGCATTCCACTGACTAGGCAAAGCAATTACAAAAAGCACATCCATTATTTGAAATGTCTATGCAAAACACTTGTTTTAATAATTGGTCATAGTGTTTCAGTTCTTGGAGTGAGAGCTGCTAAACTCTTTATTTACAGCAAGTGGCATAGCCAAAGTGTCCTGACATGCTGAACTATTGCTTCCAAATTGTTTTTATTGTTGATTCACCCCTACACTCAGTACATCTGAATTAGAAGTACAGAGCTTCTGAATGGGATGCTGTTAGATTTACCTTTTCCTTTGGTGGCTGAAAAGCCTCTCCGTGACTGTCACAGAGGATTTAGCTGTATACTGCTGTTCTCTATGCATAAATCCAGTGAGAACTGAAAGATAACTGGGGAGACTGTAGAGGTTATAGAGTCATTAGTACTGATCCATTCCTCTCTGGGCTTGATGAGAAGAGTAGCAGTGGAGGTAAAGAGAAAAACAGTTTGAGGAATAACATGGATTAATTAGTGAGAGAAGCTAAATCCCATCTCCAATGTATTTTCTTAGCTATTACTGCTATTTTTAATCTAGCACATTTACTTTTCAAACTCCAGAAAGTGACCAGAAATTTCTGCGTCACTTAAAAGTTAAAGAAGATATTAAGGTCTATTTGTGATTACACAGAAGTTCTGCATGTCTGAGCTGCCTCCAGATAAGGACAGCTTCAGCATCTTTTCCATTTCCAGGTTGTCTGTGATGCCCAGCTAAGGAGCCACATACTTTGGGATACCAGAACTGATACATTACTGTCAGCTTGAATGTGTTTCCTAATCACTTGCTCATCTCCGCTCCAGTGTGAGACAATTAACACACCATATGCTGCGCTCTCCATTAGCCAGTGTGTTTGACAGTGCTCCCGAATGCTGTGCCTGGCACAGCTCTTCACGTGCTCGTGCACAGCTGCATTAATAAAATCTGAGGAGGCAGGTGTGTGTATGTGCCTCTATAGATGTGCGCAGGCGTGCGTGGCAGATCAGTTATAGAAATAGTAAACACCCACAGCAGGAACAAACCGATGACAGGTGAACCATAAATGGTTCAGCTGAGAGAAACTTATAAAGGCTTGAAGGGTTCTTTGAAAGCGGATTATATGCTCCTAAAATTTCCATTATTTCACTTTAATGGAAAAAAAATCTTACATTAGATTTAGTACCCAAACACATTCTGCACTGTGAAGAGAATATCTCACATTATTAAATCAAATACAGCCCTTCCAGTTAAATTCCTGCATTGCTTATATTCATTGAAATTTGAACTTTAACACAGAAAACTTCCAACAGCTGGAAACCTGAGCTTCAAGAGCGAATTACTAAATTTGTGATAATAGCAAAAATACGGGAGCAACAGCTCTGTGCTATGTTTTGTTGCCTTCTTGCTATGCACTCCATGGCTTACTTGTCAGGTAGACTGTAACAGGTCATGCAAGGCAAAAATGCCACTTGGCTGCACTGCAAAGCACTCAGCCAACCAAGTGGGTAAAGTGCTGTTGGCCACACGGCACCCAAAATACTATGTCTGTTACTTGAAGTGATCACCTTTAAAGTAGTTTCTTGTCCATTGGTGCCTTGACTAATGAAGATGTTAGAAAGAAATTCTTTACTCAGAGAGTGGAACAGTTTCTCCAGAGAAATTCTGGATGTCCCATCCCTGGAAGTGTTCAAGACCAAGTTCAATGGGATTTTGAGGAAGATGTCCCTGCCACTGGCAGGGGTATTTGAACTAGAGGATCTTTAAGGTCCTTTCCAACCTTAACCATTCTGCTTCTGTGATTCCAAGGCACTCTGCAGTGCATGCTGCAGTGGCTCTCCCAGCATCATGGGCACTTGTATGTCCATGTCACCTTCTGACCTGTGTTTTATGCTTCCATATGCCCTATAAAGAACTAGTAGGATTTTTCGCTTTCTGAGCAAACGTGTTAGGAATATCTGACATCAGAGTTGTTTTTAGTTTATCAAATTAGTCAAAGCTAAGCCCACTTGAGGTTAAGGATTATATATTTTAAACAAAATAAACAGAAACTCCCCTCAGGATATCCCATGGGTAGTCACTTTTCAGTACAAGGGTGAATTTTTAGTCTAAGTCTCATCCTGAGCTTGTCAAGTCAAATTTGATCTTTTCAAGTCTTCTTCCTAGTCCAACTACTGCACAGTCACAAATGCTCCAAGTGACAAATGGGATCTCAGTGCCCCATGTATAGAAGTGATGGAAATGTCCTGGGCTGAGTGATCCAGTACTGATGGATCACAGTGTGGACAGCGGCACTGTGCTGCCTGCAGTGCCTTTTGGATAAGCAGGCTTGATAAATTGATTCTTAAACCTGATGACCATTCACTTAATAACTAGGTGGGGTACAGAAAATGAATGCTGTCTCTTTTGCAAAAGGAAACACTTTACTTGGGCATGAGCCACGACTGTTGTGGCTAAAGGATGACATTACATATTACTGTACATTTTGTGTTTTCACCACAAGGGAACAGATGAGTATCTGAACAAACACAAACACAGCTGAAAAATGCAGGCTCTCATTTCAGATGCGTTGAGTGTATTCACTGGGTAATCATCACAAGCAAGGAAAATCTCTGCCTTTTTTACCTTACAAGGTTTTCCAGAAACATGATCTTGTTTTAATTTGCATGGAGGCTCTTATAATAGGAAAAGATTGATATAGATACAGTGAATAATTTTAAGCTGATGTTGAAGTCATCATCTCTTAAGCTACTAACAAAATTCCCCTTGCAAAATTGCTGTGGCTGTTTGTCTTTTTGTCCTGCTTTTATAGTAGGCTGCTCTTCTCACTTAATTCTCTCATGTAATAGCTGTTTTCTAATCTTGGCTTTTCAGTAGGAGGAAAAGACTGTTCTCCAGGTGAAGGACTTTGTCTTGTGAAAGCACAATGAGCATCATAAACTCATTTGTTGCATAGATAAATTTTTATCAGGCTTGAATTGAATTGATTTTCTGCTGTGTAGATGATTGTTTGGGCATTCTTTTCTTTTTTTTTTTGCCTTTTTTTTTTTGCCTTTTTTTTTGTTGTTGTTGTTGATGATGATGTTGTTGTTGTTGTTACGGTAAGCATTCTCTGAAAAGTATCTTCAAGTAATACAGCAGATATAAGACAAAGAGATTAAAGCAACATGCCTTATTATCCAAAGGTTAGACTGAATTTAGGACAATTTGTGAAGGCTGCATTTTATCATGGAAAACTTTTATATACACTGATCTATTTAAGAAGGTTTTTCATGGAACAGGTGCCACAGTTTAGGAATGGCACTCCCCAATTTAGTGATCCCCCCTTTCCAACTCTCCAAAACCACACACCACCCACTTGCTCCCCCTATTTTCTCCTTCCCCTTCCCACTCCGGGTCTGGACTTGAGAATTGGAGACATAGAAAGGTGTAAATTACGGGTTGAGATAGGAACAACNACATGCCTTATTATCCAAAGGTTAGACTGAATTTAGGACAATTTGTGAAGGCTGCATTTTATCATGGAAAACTTTTATATACACTGATCTATTTAAGAAGGTTTTTCATGGAACAGGTGTCACAGTTTAGGAATGGCACTCCCCAATTTAGTGATCCCCCCTTTCCAACTCTCCAAAACCACACACCACCCACTTGCTCCCCCTATTTTCTCCTTCCCCTTCCCACTCCGGGTCTGGACTTGAGAATTGGAGACATAGAAAGGTGTAAATTACGGGTTGAGATAGGAACAACTTGCTGGAAACAGCAACAAGGTAAGAAAATGAACACTAACAGCAGCAATATTGATAACAAAAGTGTACAAAAAAAAAGAGGGTGATTTACTTGCAAAATGGTCACTGAACCTGACCAGATATGACAGAACCTGGCCACAGCTGGTGGCACCTACTCTGATGGCTCCATCCACCACTCCTATTCCTGAGTGGAAACCACACCCCTTCTCCGAAGTTACAAGGAGTCCTTTACCCCTTCCTCTGGCTGTGGCATAAGATGACATCCAATAACAGAATGTCTTGACCACACACCCTCCTGCTGATCTGGGCTAGAACTGGAGCAACAGCTCATACACTGTGCCAGTAACAACTTACCAGGTTTTGGTAGGATGTCTTGAAGGCAAAGCCGATACTTGCTAGTAGAAATGGAAATAATGGAGTAGCCCATTAAATCATATTTTCTGTGAAATTTCTGTTTAGAACACAAGCTGTAGCATTCCTGATAGATTTGGATACTGCATTTGTTGTTCAGGAGAAAAGCTTTTTCTCTTCATGCACTCTTCAGCACACTTTATTTCCTGCAGTGTAATAATGACACCCTAAAATACCTCATTAATCTGGACAGATACTTATCATTCTCAGAGAACTATCTCTTTAGCAACCACAACTTGCAAAGAAAAGACCTTCATTTACTGCTATCATCCGAGTTTAAAGGCGCTTTTAATGTCTTCACAGTTGCTCTATGAAGACTGCCGGGAATTTTCAAAGCTGTAAGCTGCTTTACCTTTACTTGTCAAATTGGAAATAAACACACAAATCTTTTTTAGTGAGTTTGTCGTGTCTTTTTCAAATAAAACCTTGGTATGTGCTACATTCCCAACTGCCTTAATCACAGCTGTTGGGCAGGCGGTCACTGTGTGCTCTTGCCTGCAGCCTTTTTGGAGCATCACACTGTGCATCAGTTCACCATGTCCTGACCAAGGCTGTAGGTCAATTGATGGGACTGCCAGACATAAAATAAAACAGCCACCCTGCAACTTGGGTTTTGTACAGAAAACGAAAGTGAAGGCAATTTGGTTTTCTTTTCCTTAAAGACTTTAATTTGAGGTGGGAGTCTGGGGAGAGGAGGTGGGGTGGAAGGAGGAAGTGGAGAGATGTAAGTCCAAATCCAGAGCCTGGACCTTACGGGCATCTTGCAGCAGGGAGAGATTCTTTGTTCTTGGCTGGTCCACCCTTGACCTCACTACAACCAAAGTCCAATGATATTTCAAGCTTACACCACACTACTTCATCCTAATGTTATGCAGATCCCTTTCTTTTTTTCTTTTGTTGTAAATGAACTTTGTTTATAGTGATTGCACACACACAAAAACCTCATTATTGTTTCAGATTTTTTCTTTTTAAATTCCTGCACTGCTGTCCAGAAAACCCTGTCGGAACAGAAGGCAAACCTCTGGGCCTTGCTCCAGACTGGCAGCCTGGTTATAAAGGGGTGAAGGAAAGGGTTTTTACAAACTTCAGTAAACAGTTACTTTAGTTAATAGTCTGAGTCTTGATTATTCACCCCCCAGTGACTTACACTGTTTTTTGGAAGGGTTGTATTATATCCAGACTGAAGGCAGGAGGTTATGTTTCTGCTGAACTCAACAAAAGGTGGATTGTGCACTTGTAGTACAGTTGCTTTGAATAGAATCTGGACCCATATGTTGAAACTGTTCTAGTCTCTAATTAAAGACTAGTATCTCTGCACTGCACACTGAGCTATTTTGAGGCAGTGAGAATGCCACAGCAGGGAGTGTACTTGGAGAGTTGGTACTGGAGGCCTTGTTACACCCTGCATTAAAGATATGTGAGTAACTGTGAAAGCTTCAACTTCACCTGAAAGTCTTCTTTTCTGCTTCTTTATTCCTTTTTTTTTTTTAAGGACAAAAAAGACCCCACAAAACCAACCAAAAAATACCAACAAAACACCACAAAAACAAACAAAACCAAACCTAAACCCCAAACATTTTCAGTAATTAAATCTTGTATTCGGTTTGAAGCCTCTTTAACTTCTCATTGAAATAAAGCAAATAAATGTAGGAACAAGGCTTTCAAGGATATTTAGATGATGCCTGCAGAAGACAAGCTAATTGGGCTGATGCCTCTATCTAAAGCAGGTGTCATTGGTTTGTATTTTCTGTCTTCCAGAAAAATTTTTACCTTTCCTGATCTCCCTATCACTGCAGTCACTTGCATAATTTTTCATGTGGATCATCTGTAAATAGTACAACTGTTACAACAAGTAAAGATCTTCTGGTCTGACTTCCCTACTCTAACAGGCTACTTCAGGCCTTTAGGACTCCAACAGGTCAAATAACAGAAAGACTTTCATAGTTGCATCCTCCAGGATATTTTTAGTTTGTATCATGTGGACATTGAGCTTGGTTAGCTCTAGCCAGTGAAAGGGAGTCCAATCAAATCCAACGTCAAATGCAGAGACTGCAGAGTACTTCATCTCATGTACTTCTAAACGTGACAAAGTTTTCAGGTCTCTATATCAGATGGCTAATGGTATTTGAGCTAAATACAAAGGGATCAAATAATTTTCCAATTATTTGATTCCAACAGTGATGATCATGAAAAAAGGCTGCATTTAATTTTAAATTTTTATTCATCATGATTAAACTAGGAGTTTCTGGTTTTAATCAAGCCTTTTTCTGAATAGATTCAAGAATATTTCATTATTTAGCTTTATAGGAACAAAATATCCTTTTTACAATATGTCTGGTCTTCTTTCAGCCTTTATTTTGAAAAGCTTAGCCAAAGTCTTTACATAAGGCGAGCTGCTCTGTACTTGAAGTACTTTGGCTGGGCAGGTTAGGATGAAATGGAGCAACATGCCATTTTGAAGGCAGCCCCCCTATCAGCGGTGCTTGCTCTGTAGGTTCACAGAGTACTGGTGATGTGTGCCAGATCACCCATGAAGAAATCTAAGTGGAAGATCTGCTCCAGTTGAGGATGAAATATATTCTACCTTCTTAGGGGACATCAGGTTCAGACTAATCCTTCAGACACCTTCAAATCACATGAAAGTTAAGGATAATTTAAGAAATCTTGAATTTAGTCCTAAGTAGATTATCGCAGAGATACTGACATTAGTAAGAACTATTTTGATCTACTGACCCACTACTGTTGTACAGAATTTCTCACCACTGTAGCCATTGCCTTTGAGGCTCTCCTGTATATCTTCTTCAGCTTTCAGCATAATTTTTAGTCTGCATTCTTTTAGAAAGCAAGGCCAGCTGAGACATAGACAAGTGATATAGAGGCTTACTTCATAGTTGAAACCAGGATTGGTCATACCTGTACAAAAGCGTCAGTGGCTGTTCAATCATTGTTTTGATTTGCATTTTCTGTTTGTTTGTTTGTTTTTTTAACTTGAACAATGAGAAAGCTTCCACAATCTCATGCAGATAAGAAGCAAGGACACTAGTAATGTGTTTTGCATTCCTGTACGTGTCCTAATCCTCGCTCTTTCTCCTTCTTTCATTATTCAGGACATTTCACAGTCCTATTAATTATACTTGTCACTGTATTGTACTAAGAGCTTGTGATGAATTTTTATCCACTGCCTCACCAGGCTTCACTTTGTTTATCTCATTCTGCAAGTAGAGCCTGCAAAATGGGTATTTTATCAAAAGGGATCAAACTTACCCCACTATGCAGGTACCTACATTTTCACTTTGCTCCCACTCCTGTTCTACACCCGATGGTGTACTGTCAATACACTTTTCCTAAAGAAACCATTTTTACCAACCACAAGATGCTTGATAACAAGGTCAAACACTATGTCAGAGACGACTAATGTTATACAGTTTACATTAAAGATACACAGTCAAGGAGTGTCTACTCATTACGGTCTTTAGATTTCTTGGTTTGGAAAATTGCATTTCTTATAAAAGAACTAGCAGAAGATTGTTTATTTTATAGGTTTTTTGCTGTATACCAAAGTTTATTAATTACTCTTAGGAGGCTGTGAGAGGTCTGCTCCTGCTTGGAAACATCACACAATGATGAGAAATCTGTCATCTTTAGACAGCCTGAGTTACTTCACTACATATGGACTAAAACCTATGTAAAGGAGAAACTGCATTTAACATTAGAATACACAGCTAACATTTTTCTTCTTCTAGCTAAAAGCTTAATCATCCTTTTTTTGTCAGGGGGTTTTAACACACTGATATTAATATTGTCCTTGTGAAAGAGGAATCTGGATCCTACAGTAGCAAAATGCACCATCTCTCATCTTCATCGTTGCATCTCTAGGTACTTAATCTGCCAGGAGTAATATTGTTGTTTTGGGATTTTAATTTTTTTTTTTTAATTTTTAATTCCGTGGATTATTTACTAGTGTTCTTCACTTCTGTGTTTTTCAGGACTACCCTGTGTGTCTCAACCTGCCGATAGCAAGAAATGAAGAAGATTCTGTGTTCATTGATGCAAGCTTATTTTGTTCTCTGCATTTTCACCAGAATCGTTCTGGCTTAAATGCTGTGTTTCTGGGACAGTTGCAAGATGGATTTAGATAGAAAAAACAAAGCTGATTTTCTATTGTTTTGCTTTATCCTTTTCTCTTTTGCCATTTGAATCAAAAAATTTGAACCTGGAAATAGTAAATCTCCTGAAATATCTAGATTAGGTTGTGTTTGGGTTTATTTTTTTATTTTATTTGGGTTTTTATTTTTAGAACTCTTCTGGTTTTCCATGACCTTACAGTAATCACTGGAAGTGATACTGAATCATCTCTGCCTAAGTCTATAGTAAGGGAAGAAAATTTAATTACAGGCAGCCATTCATAAATCTGTGGCTTCTTAGCTGTACAATTTCCCACAACAGCAAATTGTATCTTTCATGACCATATATTCTTTTATATGGTTCTGTTTTCCTAGGCTGGAAAATATTACTTGTGTATACAGAAGATACTGTGGTCCCATTTCAGCAAGCTGCTTGTTCTAGGTGTGTGGTAGTTATCAGAGAAATGGATGGCATTTCATGGAAAAAGGCAGCGTGCTGATGCATACTTAAATGTGTTGCTGAATTAGGGCCTCAGGAGACAAGGTCATGCTTAAAGGATTTTCCATTGCAACCTAAATAGTGGATAAACACAATGGTGAGGGACGAATGTGACTCAGTGAGCAGCCATCTGGGCAGATAACTTGAACGCTTAGGAAGAGGAGGGATGGAACTAATAAGCTAATTTGCTAAAAGCTCTTCTTTTGTCTCTTCTGTTTGTGAATCATTTGTGGGGATCTGAGCTTTGAAAGGATGATTCTGAGAAGATGGTAGACTTGATGTACACCTGGATGAACTCCCTGGAAACATGTCAAGTCCCAGTCCATGGATTCTCTTAGCTGTAGGTCTATGCATCAAGAGTGGGGCTAAGCAGTAGCCTGACGTCTATTGTAATGAGATTTGTGGAAAGAACACAGCTTTCTTACAAGGAAGGAAAAGGAGGCTCAAGATCCAAAACTAAAAAATATAGAACCGTAGGAACCAAATGTTGATCAACTTAAAACAAAAGTCAACACTGAGCAGCACATCCTTTAGAGCACCCCACCTTGAAGGCATCCCAGGGCCTTTGGATACTGCCCAACAGGGCTCAACACAGCTGGGATTCTTCCTAGAAAGCTTCCTCCTCCTGGCATTGTCCCAACAGTTTGGCTGCAGCCAAGGGCTGGTCAACCGGGATTCTCCACCTCCTGGGACCAGGCGCCGAGTTAGAGGACAGCTTGACTGGAGCCAGTGCAGGTGTTCCACTTTTTATACCCTCCACAACTCTGTGAGAGCATCGTCTGACCTGCCAAGCGCACAGGGTGCAGTGCACAGGCAGCTGCTCTCAAAGACCCTCCACGAAATAAGCAACGCTCTCCCTGGTGCTATTGAGGAGACCACAACTTGCAATTTGTAGGACACAGAAGGCTATTTTCACTACTTCAATATATCTGGACTAGAAGGGTAAAGACTTTGCTTTGGGCTGCAGAAACATGAGTTTTCACCTCATTCATGTGCTAAAAAGGCCACAGTTCAGCCACAGGTCGAGTACCTGCATACAAGGAGACAAAGTGAAGGCTTTGGACAGGAGCTCTACATAACACTTTTCTGTTTATGTTGGGCACAGACACTGCTGTGCTGGCCTCAAAAAAAGAGGGGCCCAAGTCTAAATTTACTAAAGGCATCAAAAACATAGGGAAGTAATAAGTTGACTATACAATTAGCAGGAACAGTAAAGATGTCTATATTATTAAAAAAACCCTTAAAATATAATCATACAAAAAATTCTAGCCTTTTTCTTTTCCTCTATCTTGTCACATATGCCCCAAAGTTTGAATATTCAAAAGGGAAGCTAAAAATGCCAGAATTTTTGCAAGCATTGGCAATCCAGAACAACTTTGCTTTTAGAGATGATCAGTTCCATCAATGCTTCCTTGAAGACACAGTAATAAGACCTGGGCTGTTTTGTTTTGTTTTGTTTTGTTTTGTTTTGTTTTGTTTTGTTTTGTTTTGTTTTGTTTAACTATGCCGGTAAAATAATGATTCAGAGTTGTATATTTATATAATTTTGTATGTGTGTAAAATGCATAGACCTCTACTGGAAAATAGTGCAAATGAGATTCTAGATGTTAAGTAGGAGAGGCCAAGCTGAAATGTGAAATCCAGCTTGCCTTTACTAGCTTTTGTTGGAAGTATCTGGGACCTCCCAGAGTGAAATAGTTAGTTAAACATTAGCCACTCGGGTAGTAGGGACAGTTAAAAATATCCTGACTGTAATAACTGATCAAGAAAGAGCACATTTCAACGGTTGACATATTGCATAATATATGTTAAAGACAGTATTTCGTTTTCGCAGGTAACTGGAATCACCACTTTTTAATTAAGAGCTTATCTGTTAAACTAGTTACTGTGAATATTTTTTCTGTTTCAGAGTACTTTGCTTCTCACCTGGCAAATTTATTATACACAATTCTCCTCATTTCTATACCAGTTCTATTTGAAAATACTATTATAAGTTCTTGCAAAAAGCTAGACTGTTCCCCTCACAGAACTATAGATTCTTCTCCTACCTTGTTTTGTCAAGTGTTCTAAAAATCTTGGAAGTTTATGATGCTTAATTTGTAAAGGTTAGTTCAACCTGTGCAGAAAATTAAATAAATTTATGGTCATAATCTGCTTCTCCTCCTCTTCAAGTACAGGAGATTGCAGTAGATAGGTTTAAAAAAGAAAGGAAAATAAATGAGAGTGCTAAATTTTACTGATATTTCTTGTCTTCCACTGTAGAACATTCTTCAACCTTATTCTTTCTTTGTGCAAGAAATCACCTTTCATCCCAACACAAAGAAGAATAGAGATCTCTGAAAACTTGTCATGATTTTATAGGTAAGGAACTTAAATTTAGTCTTATGCAAATTCTTGTGCTACAAAGGTCACCTGGTGGCAAATGACTGGTCTGGGGACATATTAATTTGAGGAGAAGAAAAGCTAGGTCCTTGAAAACTTACACTGCCTTGCAATGACTCCAGCTATTTTTAGTTCCTTAGCTAGTTTTATTTCGGGGAAACATCTACAGTGAGAGCTTATATATTATGTAAGGTACCATGAGGATTTGAATGAGCTAGTCCTAATAAACACTTCATGTGCTGTTTAACCTGAGTTGCAGCATTTCTCATCAGAAGCAGCTTGATTTTAGAGGAGAAAAGGGTGACTCTCTAATATAAGACCCTTGGGAAAGGACCCATCCTTTCTGATTCAAATGTGTGTCATTTTGCACTCTGCATGAATAGCACTAGAGTTTTTTTAATATGTGAATTACTGAAAAAGAGAAAGAGGGAGGGGAGTTCAGAAGACAGCAAAAATAAGAAATAAATTACTTTCTGTGTGTTAAACCCAATTTTATACTTGAAGTCTACTTCTTCCTTTGTAATACTACAAAGGCTCTATTGAAATCATTGTAGAAGCCTCCTTTTAAGGGTTGTTTTCAAGCGGGTTGGGTTTGGTTTTTTCAGTGTGAATGCTTCCAAGCATGCTGCTTCTATCTCTGTGCTGATGCTAGCTCCACACAAATAACTTACTGTCTTTCTGCTTTGCTTTTGATCTGAAGAAAGGGTTGTTTCACACTGAAAGATGCTGACTTCCGTTCTCAGTAATCAGAGTGGAACAGGTGTTCCTTCTTCCCACAGATTGCAGGTGTTCTCCTGGGTAGCTTTCTAAAAGCATTTTGATGTCTCCCTGAGTGATGTTCAGACAGCTAAAGTGAGTAGTTTTGCAGTAGACTCTGTGTTAACTGGACTGGACTACACCTTGGTTAAGCTTGTGAATGAAATCACTATTACCAGGCTTGATTTTTGGTTTTAATACTGCCAAAACCCCCAACTTAAGATACTGTCCCCAAATGATGTCAGTTGATACTTCCCCAAGAGCTTTATTGTGGCAGTGACTTTTTCCTTCTCTGCCTCTACAGAGAGAATTTAAAGGCATTAGTCAACTTTCTGTTGAAGGTCTAGCAAGTGTGAAGCAGAGCTGAGCATAAAACAGGCCTTTGTCTTGGCTTATTAGGAAATGTTATAAGGACAGTCATTCTATTTCTTATTTATCAAGTTTTTACTATTCTGTATGTGTATAAGCGGTTACACATTTACCACACACTGAATATTGGTTTACAGTGTACAATATGAAACATGCATCCAAACACACACAAAGAAGTTTTACAGTAAAGCAAGTTAAATAATTTACCTTGTGTCTTTCCTAGGTAGCAAATTCTTATGAGAAAAGAGATACATACATTCTGTTGATAAAGAAGAGTTATTTCCTTGGCAACATACATTAAAGAAAGAATGTGTGACAATGTGAGATGCAATGGGGAGTGGAGCTTTTGAGGGATTGCTGCAAATAGTTATACGATCAGAAGCAAATCAGAGATCATAAATAGATAGTGATAGATCTTAAAAATTTTCTTAAGTTATTTTGGGATGGTATGTATTGTTGAAGGATGCTGTAGGAATGTGCAAAATAATTAAAACACTTTTGGGACTATTAAATAAAATGGAATCATTCTCTTGTAAATGTAGTATTTATAATTTAAAATATCTCATACAAGGATTAAATATTTTATAAGGAGCATTAAAATGCAGCAAATGTGACCAAATAACAAAAATCTCATCAGGACACAAATGTGTAGGCAAATCTAATATTGATGGGTTGTTACCTCAGAGCATTGCACTTGAAAATTCTGGTTGCATAACAGACTGTGTTACATGCTCTGGTCAGCTGACTTCATTCCTCTTCTCCTCTCCTCTCTCAAGTAATGGAAACTGCAGAAGATCTAGTCTGAACTATTCTCAATTTTAACCTGTTTCTCACTTCCCCCAAAATTCTAACAACTTTGAGACTCACTGCAGCTGAGGCCTCCTCGAGATCCATGAACTAGGGTGCTTGTGTCTTATTTTGCTTCCCGACCTAGTTGGGTAGGTGTTCACTGATCTTGCACACCATGCTGGTCTCCACAAATGCACAAGGAAGAGGAAGTGGTGTAAGCTCCTCTTTAACTATAAGGTGAGAGAAACCAGGGCAATCATCTGAGAGGCTGCAAATACATGATAGGACACAGGTGACCTTGCTGTCTCAGGTTGTGTTATATACAGCAAAGTCCAAATTGGTCTTCAGCTCACCGGGATAGGTGTCTGCTTCAGGATGACTGAAATTTCTCTCTAAACATTATTGATTACATCAGAAGTTTAGAAACCAGTTCACATTTGAGCCATCAGAATTTGGAACTGAGTTACCCTCCCAGAATTTGTATGTTCTATAGGGTCCTCTATAGAGCCGAGAGTCAGCCTTTATCTTCCTGTGGCTTTCCTCACAAGGTAATTTTTGAGTCCCCTTAGTCACTGTCCAGTCTCTTTTGCTGCAATTAACATTTTGCTATTCAACCTGAAGTGAAAGAACTTAAAAAGAACCTACTGAAACAAGTGTTCCCCTCACCCAGCTTTCCTGTAGCTCTTGAGCAAAAATGCAGGTTTCCATATGGGGGTTCCATAGCTACCTCTAGGCAGGAAGAACCTTAACCTAGACCCCCTCACACAACAGAGAATAAAAAAGGAGATCATCTTTCCTTTGGGAGATGTTCTACATGGAGTCTGATATAGTTGGCATTATCTAAACTTGCTTTTTGGGCTGGACCTGAGATTGGGACAATCTCAGCCACAGAAACAGATGTTAAGGTAACTTGGATGCAACAGCAGAAATGTGCTTCCTATCCTTCATTTTTTCAATGCAAAGGCCATCATTTGGGCAGACTAGCAGGGAATCAGGAGGATGAAGAACAGTTAGGGTTTTGTTGCCCTAGTGGGTTTTTATAGTTTAAATTTTGTAACTAGTACAGTGGAGGTGTCTTGATTTTTTTCTTTTTTTTTTTTCAATTAGTCAAAGGATGTGGAATGTTTTCAATGGTTGCCAAACCACACAGAGATATAAATGACTATAATAGAAGAATCTATTTTGAATTTAGATAGTGCTTTTCACAGTGCACTGTGCAGAAGCAGAGTTCATACACATGAAAAATATGCAGAATTTCCTTTTATTGTGAAGTTAAATCCATCTTTCCAGTGCTGAGGCTCTTCACAGCATGCTGCCTTAAGGTCAATGAAAATGCCATTCATTCTGCTCTGGGCCACAGGTTGGAATGCTCTGGTAAGGCAACTGAGTTTTGTGAATAACAATTTGTCATCACTGGTTTTCTAAAATTAAGATAGCATGACTATAAAACTGATAGCCCGATTATGCTGAACTTAGTGATGACTCTTCAGTAGAAAAAGATGTTTTTTGTAATAGATCTTTTCTATACAAATGCTATCTCAAGGCAGAACTACTTAACTCTCAAGGCATGTGCATGGATTCTGCCACTGACATCTTTACCTCCTTTGCCCTCCCCAATGAGTAGTGCATGGTATAGGAAGCACAAGTTTCCCCCACAGTTTGTAAGAAACATGCATTAGTAATAGAAAAATATAGAGAACCCAAGCTCTTGAACACCTAGTCCTGTCACAGCTGAGATACCAGAGTGGTTTTTGTCTTTCTGTACTCCATAGGGTTATTTCAGGTTTCCACTGGTGTAGAGAGAATCTGGGTCACAGCTCAGCCATCTGTCTGTAGATAACTTTTCCTCAGAAATGCTTTATGTCTCGTTTTAGTCTGTACCTATGATAGGAAAAGCATCTAGAGCTGGGTAGGATATTTCCACAACATTTTTTTCATTCAAAAAATGCTGATGAGTTGAAACTGAAAGTTTTTGCGGCTGTTTGTTTTGACAAATGTTTGTTGACATTATTTCTTTGCTTTAAGGAGAGGTTTCTTGAGGTTTATTTTCCAACCTGGCTAATCCACAGTAACCCAGTGGTTTGAGTGCTTCCCTGAGGCCAGGGTCAGATCCCTGCTTGATGTGCTTTGAAGCACAGACCTGAGGTCAGGTTAATTGAGGAGGCATCATAAACTAGGTCTTTCTGCTCTCCCCCTAAAACAGGGTAGTCTGTGGGTGCTGTTTCATGGTTATTGCAAGTTAAGGCTAAATGTGCTGATTTCTTCTAATATAAAAGTCAAACAACAGGTTACAGAGTATGGAAATATATTTACAGAGTAAAATCAATATACTCATAACTCCATTCCAAGCTGCTGGTTCAGGAGCTCCAGTCGTGTTGATCACATTTCATGTTGAGGTTGTCTGTGCTGTTATGGCAATTATTCTCCCCAGCTGGACAGGGCTTTCCAGAGAGGAATTTTGCTTTGGTTCGAGGCTCCAGGTTATGCTTCTGCCTTGGCAACACAGTCCTAGCTGGCAAATAGAATGTCCCTATGAGGGCTTTATGTCTGCTATGGAAGTTCTTTGGACACGCTTTGAAATTTCTTTTTTCCCTGCTGACATAGAGATCTTCTGTTCCAATGGATATGACTGACCATTTGACATCTATGACTGCTAGTGTAATTTTCTTAAGTTTATTCAAGAAGGGTTTTCTGAGTCCAGAAGTGAAGTATTGCTTCCACGTTTCTGTTAACTCATTTTCCTAGGTGTAGGTTTAAATAGTCTTAAACTTCCCAAATATAATTTACATACCAAATGCCCTAAAGAGTTCTATTGTTTTCTTGAAGCAGTTTACATTTTTGTTCACCCCTTCAAGGCTGCATGATTTTTGATTTCAATCTCTTCATACTTTCATAATAAAATGCAACTTGCCACATAAACCCATTATCTGCAGAGCATCTCTAACCTGTATTGCAAGAGATGTTAAAAGACTTTTTCCATAGGGCCTCCACATAGCCTGTCAAGGTAAGATACCTAGCTGATTTGACACTTAGAATGCCTGTGTTTCCCCTTTTTCATGGAAATAATACCAGCACTAACATTCAGTTAACCTCAGTAATGGACAGACATTCCTACAAGATTTCCTTAGAAGTGTCTGCCTGAGGTGAGTTAATGCTCCTTTCCAAGTCAATCTGAAGATTGTGATTGCCTGGCAGTTTTGAAAGAGTGATATTGACTTTGCATTGCCTGTCTTAAAACTACATCTCATTTTATATAGTATAATTTAATCTTCTATGTCAGTCTCTTGAGACATTTGGCAAGATTTTGTTTTAATCCTTGGAAAAGAAGGCTTTTACAATATTTCTTTACTGATGTTGATTTCTGATGCTTTGGAAGAAAGTGTCAGAATCCCTGCAAAGGGCCAGTTATATTGAAACTTGCCCAAAGTAAAGTTTCTTTTTAACATTAGACAAAATTCCTTGGCATATGTCCCAAAACATCAGGATTATCTATTTTTATAGCCGGGTATTATCTAAAATTACCATAGATACAAGTGTTGGGTCATATGAACGTGTAATCTTCTATGTAAGACTTTAGTTTTGCGTAAGGATATAGGAAGATGACTGTGATGGCCTGAAAACAAAGACCAAGATCATGCTGATCCCCGAAGGATTCTGGAGCAGTGAGAATCACAGGTTTTACACTCATTATAAATTAAAATGCACACTGAAATAGAACCTGAAATAAGATTGGTATGTACAGTGAGAACAGTTACAATTTCTTTAAAGCTCTGCTGTCACCTGGCAAAAGGATGGCCATGGGTTGATCCCAATCAGTTCCCCAGACCTTGACCAGGCAGGTACATAAGAACAGCATAAGAACATAGTGATACTTTCCTAAATCACTCTTTCCTGTTCCTGAAGCCTGGGGATGCAAACAGCACAAACCATCACACAACATACAGTGTCAAGAGATTTCCACAATATAACCATGTGTTTTACAGGAGGAAAATACCTCCATTTGCATGAGGATTTGTGAACCTTCACCTGAGAACAGTAGCTGAAATGAAAAAATTTACAGGAATCTCCAGGTTTATGTGTGTGTATGTGTGTGTTTTGAGTTGACAGTTGTTTTTTCTGAGAGACACCAGTGGAATCAGAATGACAGAATCAATTAGTTTAGTTTAATTTTTATTTGACAAATCTGTGAAGTAGTGTTAATGAAAACCCCTGTTATACCACACATTTAGAGAAATGGTCAGAACTTAAATTTGGCTACCTGTGACAATTTGCTCTAGATTTTAATTCAGCCTACACATATTAATGGCACTTAGGAGGAACTGCGGCACAAAATGGAAAAAATAATGGAAGAAAAGGCAGTCATATTTGGACCTTTTTTTCTTCTTGCCATTTCCATTTCAAAATGTTCTACTTTCAAGTGATGAAAGAAAGTGCAATAACTTTCTCTGCAAGTATAAAACCCCTTTAGAAATATCAGATACAGATCAGTCTTGTCTGGTAGGAGATTTTTCTTAATGCAGTTCTTGCTGTTCTTGCTCTTTTTATTTTGAGATTTATGCAGTTTCACATGTAAGTTTTGGAGTATGTGAATACTGTGGTCGTAGTATCCCTACTACCTACCTGAAAGAGTTAAGGCTGCCCAACCAAGATAGTTTTACCTGGAAAACAGAGCTTGAAGTAGGATAAACACCTGTTAGCTACAAGGGATCTTTTTTTTCTCCCAGATAGTAATCTGTGTTGTTGCCATGAATATCCAAGCTAGGTGGAAATATCCTGTGCTGGCTGCCGACCCCACTCTGGTGCTGTGCTGAGGTGACTGCATGATGAGCCTGTGCCTGTATTATGTCCTAGATGCTCCTACAGAGGATACAGCATCAGCTACTTCCCCCCGCAGTCTTGCCTGGAGTCCAAATTCTGTGACATGAATATTAAAAACAAGCAAACAAAACCTGTCTAGAGACTAGAGTAGCATCCAGTTTGGGCTGATCCGAAAAGATTACAGGCAGGACCATAAACTGGTACTGCAGACCTGTGAGACTCAGCAGAGAGCAGGGACGGCTCTTTGTGTCACATTGCTGGTAGGATTTTTGCTGGGCTGTGCTCCCACCACTGTGATTTGAGGGCTGGGGTGTGGCATGGTGCCCACGCTGCCGTCAGCTCCGGACACAAGCCCCGACAACGCGGCGGTCTCAGGCTTGGGGCTATCCGGATGAGCGCAGCCGTAACCTCATCCAAGAGGAAGGGGTGTAGTCTGATGTACGTGTCCCATTGCCTGCAAAGGGCTCTGCCACCCCATTGTTTCGAGTGTCTCAGTGGAAGTGGATCAGGAAGCTTATCTAGAGCCATCCCCACCCTTTCACCGGCAGCCCGTTTGAAAGAGACGCCGCGCATTTCCCTCCCTCTTCCCTCCTCCCCTCCGCCCTGATTTAGAGCAACCCCAGTTGCTCCTACAGCACTCTGCTTACAGCCTTCGACATTCGGTGTAAAGAAATCTCATTTTAATTCCTCGAGCACTGTCTGTTTCCTTCGCTTGGGGCTCACGACAGGTGCCCCTTTGTTCTTTGATTTGATATTATCTCAAATAGCCTTGGAGCTTCAGCCGGGCTAAAAAACTTGCACTAGCAGCAAACTGCCCAAATTAGCATTTTTGCTAATTCCAGAGAAACGCAAAGTTGCTGAAGCCCTGCCAGGAACCTGTCAAATTAATTTGCAGTGGGAGAAGTGGATATGGGGTGAGGAAAAGGTTCAATTGAATATGACACAGAAAACGGCCTTTATAGACTTTCCTATTCCTGCTTTTACATATAGAATCGTGAATTTGAACAGTAGGTGAAATAATTTAATATAGACCTTTATTTATAACATGGTTGAAAGCCTTGCATTTTTCTGAGATCCCTATTAAGGGCCATTTTTATTTTATAAGTTAATAAACCTTATATTTTGTCTGTAAAGCACTGAAAATTCCCAATATTTTTGGACTTTCTAAGCTAAATAATATAATATTTTTTCAAACAGCTTTATATTTTCTCACTTTCCAAGGACATGGTTCTCCTGTATTTATTTGTCTGTACTCTGAAACTCAGAGTTGTTGGGCTTTATTTCTATCTGCCTTGTTAGATGTGATTTATTCTCCACACTCCTTACTTAATTTGGGTATCATTTTTAGCCTTGTCTGAAAAACATATGCCCAGCTGTTATCTGGGTAACTACCTGGCTATTGTTCTAGGCAGAGGAAAGTAAATGAAGTCCTTGGTTTTGCTTTCCTGTCCTCTGCATTTGCAACTTATCTGGAAAACACAGGCACGGTGAAGGGTTATATAAACAGTAGATGAGCCATTGCAGGGTGGGTCATATTTTACAACTGAAGTAGCTCAGGAGTGAAATACTATGTGCCAGAAGCAAGGAGGAATTGAGGAAAGATCTGTACATCTGAGTCACAGAGTCGCTCCCAGTATAGTGTTGTTCATGCCACACCTTTGCTGGAAGCATAAAATTTCAACCCAGTCCTTTATGATTTTCACTAGCAATACCACTGAATGTTCATTACTCATTTTGAGTAATTAACTATGTTATTTAAGTTTTGGTTAGCAGTACTTTGTTCTGGTGTTCAAGAAAGCAGAAGCAAATTGCCACATAAACAAAATTAAGCATTTTTAGTGAGGGAAAAATCGAGGAAGGGGATAGAGTGTCTGTTAATTAAACTGCTTCCTCTTTTTCATTGCCAGACCTCTGCATTCCCCTGTTGCACTTCTTGTCTTATTGTGGTGTGTGTGAAGAAAAAGATAGAAAATCACTGTATTATAGGTAGGAAAAAGTTTTAAAATACTGGGCTGGGGAGGAAGTGGGAAAAATTACACTGTGATGCTTTCCAAATTGAGGGATTTTGTTCTGGTTAGGGCTTGCTTCCAGTTGCAGCAGACTACCAGTGAACAGTGGCAAACCCTGTCTGAGCTCAGGTGTCCAGCTCCCGGTCTTCCTCTTGCTTCATTTATGAGCTATACAGCAAGCAGAAATGTTACAGAAAAAAAGGATGAAGCTATAGATGATGTGTATCACAGTGAGAAATTCTCTTACTTTGCAAGCTTGTTTTGAAATAGTAAAGAATATATAAGAACCTAAGATTCAATTATGGATTTTAGCTGAATATGTATTACTGTTACCTGCTATTTCTATTATTTTGTAGTATAAAGGCTGGGCAGTCTCTCCCTCTCTGCTGTCAGTGTATTAACCAACCTGGTCTAACTTTGAAGGTAGCTCTGCTTTGAGCAGGAGGTTGGACTGGATGACCTCCAGGAGTCCTTTCCAAACTGTCGGAGTTTTTTTTTACTTTATCAGCCTTAACAGAAACTTTGTCATCTGACACACTGACACACTAATGTGATCACCCCTCTGTCCTCCCATCCTCATCTCTCAGCAGAGAACCATCTCTCTTTTTCTTAGCCATGCCTCTGTTCTGTCTCTGTGCAGGCTGGAGTCCAGGTGATACAGGTATGTGGCAATCACAGCCAAGGTGACCAGTGTGATCTCCCAGTATCCTGCTCCTGGCACCTGTACTGACTTCACAAGGCAGGGAGCCTTTCCTGCGCAAAGTGCTCAGTAACATGGCTTTGCAGCACAATAATCTGTGCCTCAGAGCTTTGTTAGACTGAGACACAGCATAGAGGACAAGCAAGTTATGTCCCTCTTTGCCAGTGCATCACCAAAGGTGAGACTGGTGTAAGAGCAAAGAGGATGATAGCTCAGGTTATGGGGATGCTGGTATCTTTGGTGGGCACTGAGAGGTTCTCATTTAAATAAAATAACTGGTCCATATTTTAGAGATGACACTAAGTGATACTAAACCTAAATGTGAGACTCATAGCAGATTAGTGGTTTTGGTGTTTTCCCATAGCTGTGATGCATTCTTCTGCTTGTTTCCTTAAGCATCATGCTTCTGTGAGCTGACACCCCAAATCTGGCATCACTGTCTTATTTGCCTATAAGACATATTATGGGACACAAACTCTTAGGTGGCTGTACTCTGTGCTTTTTTTATTAGAGACATACCTAGGGTGAGACATTGCACGAGATAAGTTGAGCCAGAAAAGCTTCTAGAAAAGATGAAGGGGAAAAAAGGCACTTTGTTTTCACAAGATTTAACACTGCTTAAGAAAGAGCAGCTGAAACCTGAAGGGCAATTCCATGCTTCAGTATTTCTTGGGTAGAATTTATATGTTGTACTAGGAATACAAAAGCTGGACTTCAGTGCTCCTCTAATGGCCCTGCCTGACAGAGGGAATTCCTTGGGGCTCTGTCTGGTGCTGGCCTGGGGAAGAGGCAGCCCAGCTTTGGCTCTTCCTGTCACCATTTTCTTTAACCAGCTTCTACTGAGGTTTCTATTTCCTTGTAGATTCTTTGGTTCACTTCTGTTTTTCATTCACTCATTTACCTGTCTATATCCTAAAGCTGATTTCCTGCTTCTCACCCACTATCTGTGCAGTTGAGGGGAGCCTTAGCTCCAGTATCCTGTGCCTTATCTTTTAGATATAAATGTAAATGCAGTTTGTATGACACCTCATTTATAAATGTGTATTTCCTTCTCGGTGGTGGGTTGTGTGGGTTTTTTTTCTTATTTTAGGCAATAACTTTCATATTTATTGTAGAGTATAATATACAAAACTTTTGGAATGTCCATAGAGCTGAGGGTTGCAATAACAGCCATTAGTAAGATTTCATGCGTATACACGCCTGCACTTTTAATGTGTTCTTGGCATTCCTCAACAACTGCATGTGATGTCTTCACACTCACTGATTGTCTGGGTGACAAGCTCATCAAGGAAATACATACTCTGCTTGAACGGCTTCTGGAGATCCTATGTTTTCACTTCTCTAAGCAGCTGTTGCCTTTTGGGCGTTCTTTTGTCATGGGGATGTTATGAATTTTAAGTCATTCTCTTCTCACCTCCCTCATGGTCCCAACTTGAAAAAAGATCAGTTAGAAAAGAAGCAATTAAGCAGCACTCAATTTGCTGCAATGCCATAATAGTAATAATAATGGTGTTTGGTCTGTATGCCCTTAGGGACACAAGAAATTCCTTATCTTGTGCAGTTACTGGAGTTTTAATTTTCTTGTTTTCACTTCATTTTCTTTTGCATGAAAAGGAAAACCAGAAAAGCCAAGCATGCTTTGGGCATTCGCACAGTCTAATAATAAATGTGTGCACTTGTGGTGAAGTTCTCTTTGGAATTCTGTAAAACAAAAAATATTTGGAACATTTATCTCTCAAAAGCAACAGTAAAACTGTTAATAAGAATTATTTTCAGAATCTTATCAGCTGAATTTAATTAGCATGAGTTACTGGTAAGGTGATTGCACCCTTATCTTGTAGGATGCCAAAGGATACAAACACGGGATCTGCTTATAGAGAAGATGGTCAGACTAAATATGGATAGGCTCATTCAGTGAAACAAATACTAGTTTTAGTTTCTTAAAATTAGTAACTTTTTTTGTTAACTTCTTGATACCAAGAAAAGAAGAGTTGATTTGCTTGAGTATCAGTGCCATGTTCAAACTCAAAACATTCAAGTATACTTATTGGAATAGTAGTCGGAAAACTACCTTGAGATGGTCTGGCTTTTCCTTTCAAAAGTGCATCAGTGGTGGCAAACTTACTGAACTGGCAAAATTAAACCAAGTGAAAATTTCCACTTCATCAACAAGTTGAATCATGTCGTGCCTTATAAAGCATGAAGTTTAAAAATAAAGAGTGACTTATGTTCATAACAACTCCCGGCTGTGATGCCACTTCTGCTTTTATTTTCAGCATAGTCAGCTTCTGTAGCTTAGAGTTCTTTTGCTTTGTACAGTACAGTTAATTTCTTTCTTAAAACATGCATAACAGAAACCAGAGATTTAAACCTCCTCTTTCCTGCTGTGGCTAAACCACTCAAATAAATGGAAATGGGAGTACCATGTGTAAATAAGGAGAATAATATCCTATGATGAATTATTCACGTAACTGGGTCATCACCTGTTGAGGTGATCCAAGGGTGTGGGTTTCTTTTCAGGGACATTAATCTAGATCTTGTAGAACATCCCATTCCATTTCCTGTTCTGTCCAGTAGCTATAAAGAACATGACTATGCCCGGAAAGATTGAGAAAAATGCTGCTTTTTTTGAGAATCACAATAGCATACAGAGGGAGTCAATTATCCTTGGACAGGCACCATTCAAATTCCCAAAAGCACTAGAAGTGCCAAGAAAACCCCAGAAAGTTCAGCGACTTTGTTCGGCTTGGAAAAACACTCACTCAGAAATTTGGCTTTTCATTTATCCATGATCCCTACAGCATGCTTCAGCTGGAGCCTGGCTGAAGTCACAATATGTTTCCTTGACCAAGTATACCACTGGAGCCACATTCAGGCACGGGAATTCTAAATGCATTTCAGGCCTGGGCTTCAGGCACAGGCAGCTACTGACTTCAAGGTTTTAAACTGAGCTCTGTTTGGGCTATGATTGCCTGCCAAGTTAAAGCACAGTTCTCATAAGGTTTACAGATCATCCTGTAACTAGGTGGGCAAAACAACCCCAATAGAATAGTCTCTTGGAATCTGATGAGTCTTCTGAACTGGAAGCAGGAGTGATCAAACAGAAAGAAAGGCTTGGAGAGGAGACAGAATATACATTTCAAGGCTGTGAGCAGAGCCAGTTTCAGCTGACTACTGGCAAAATTCCACATGTCCTTATTTTCTATGGACAGGTTTATCTGTTCCCATATGTTAGGCCCTGCTTCAGTTCCAGATTCATCTGCTTTCATTCTTTTGAATTCATCTGTCCTGTTAGTGCTCTGCCTTGGGAATTAAAAGACATTAAACTGCAACCTGTTATTTCCATGATTTCTCACTCTTAGAATGCAACACACTCACTACAAAGCTTTTTCTGTGCCTTGCATGTGCATACCAAATGTATGGAAGACAAAGCAAAGAGGCAACGCATGTCCTAGAAGGATTTCTTGGCTTCCATTAGTGGTTATGTCTTTTCAGAATTAAGGACTATTGAACGTTTCCCAAAGCAGCAGCTGTACAAATGGCTCCCACACCAGGAGGAGGAAATATATCCGCTAATCCTTAGGTTGGTGATCCATGCCAAGGCATCCTGGGGACAAACTGACACCTCAGTGGGAAATACCTGTTAAATTTCAGGACCACTGAAATGCTAAAATCTCCTCAGTGTTTTCAAAGTTTCTCTATTTTTCTATCAGTTTTGTTTGCAAAGCCCATTTGTTGCCCAGGGGCAAGTATGCTCCTAACAGTTTACTGATGTCCAGTAAATTGACCTTTGAATTCAGTAGTACCCTGCCAGACTGATGCACTCCAGACTGGAGTTTAATATACTTTTGTATATTAAGAGCCTTTATCTTCTCTCCACTTTGCAATGTTGTGCTATTCCAGAAAATGCACATCCTTGGATAAGTGTATCATAAAAATTGTGGAGAAATGGGAAAGAAGAAAAATTATGCAGTTTCTTCATTGTCAGCATTATGTTAGCTGACATTTTAGCACCGTCAGCTCAGGTTTGGAGCTCTTCTCTGCCAATGCTTTTCCATCCCTGCCTCAAGGGAATGCCAGGAGCCGTGTGCCTTCTCAGCCTTGCCCAAAAGCATCAAGTGGATGATCTTTTATCCAGCTCCATGGGGGAGGCTGTGCAGCAATCTAATCCCCTTCCACTTGTGTTGGAGTAATACAGCACCTGATCACATGGCCTTTAGGTCTGTATCCTGCCAGGCGAACTAGGGTCTATATATAGGTCCTAATCTTATAGCGGGCTCTGTGGAAGCTCAAAACTGCTATTAGATGTGCATAGTTGATTTAACATCAGGTGGTCTGACATATTTGTACTCTTGAATTATGAATGAAAATTTCTAGAACTTAAATATATCATTAGAAAATTACTAAGAGCAATTTCCTCCCCTTCACATTTGCATAATGAAATTCACCATAGAGTTGTACTCTCCCTAAATTTATAAATCCTACAGAAAGGTCAGAAGGTGTCTGAAAGTCGTATAAAAGGAGCAGCATGCACATGCAGATTTACAGGGAGGGGTAAAGAGCAGCTGCACTTTGCCTTCCAGATTACTACTATTGAATTTTGAGCGTTCATTGAAGCTTTCAAATATCTTTGTAGAAACCCAGGTGAATCTCAAGCAGACATTGTTCTGAAGCATCTGAAATATTTTTGTTTAAAGTCATAGAAATTGTCCATGAACATCAGAAAAAAAATGAACTGAACTGCAAATACAATATCTTGAGTTTATATTTCCCTTTGAAATTTATCTAAGTCAAGATTTTAAAAATAATACCTTAATTTCTACAATCTGCAGAAATTGTTCTGTCCATTATCCTTTCATTTCTGCTTCAGTTTTGGCTTTGTTGTGACTGCAAGGAGGCATCGCTGAAATATAAGCAGAGCTGATACAAGATCTTAAACCATTAACACTAAGGCCTTGTTTTTGTAACCTAATTCCTTTTTCTAAAGGTCGGTGTCTCACATCTCCTGCTCCCTCTTCCCTGTACACAATTTTTGTATTCCTCAATGACAGGTAAACCTCTGCTGATCTTTTTACTTTCACCCCTGGGCTCTTTGTTTCTTTTCATCCCCTTCAGCTGAATAAGTGAAAGAGAGTACTTGGGTGGCTGGGACATCTCTCTGAGTAAATAAAAAAGTATGTCTGAGGGGTCATGTAGGATCAGATGATCTTGTCAGTGGCCTAGGTGAACTGCTGAGGCCCCTTTTAGTCCTACATCTCTGGGTTTCAATGAAGCTTAGACCACTCAATAAATACTCAAAGGATCAAGTTGATTTATGTAACCTCTTTCTGAAAGACATAACATTTGCTAAAGGTGATCAAATATGGCAGCTGTAAAATATGTCACTTTTGACTGCTAAGTTTGTTAACATAGCAGAAAAGCCATAATGTACAAATGAGAGGCATAGCAGTTGTTCTTCTCATTTAAGTAATAGGGATTCTGTAAGAACTGTCAGTATTGGCTGACATGTTTTATAGTTGCTGTCCCGTATAATTTGATCTATAAATTATTACACAAACAAGATAATCCTGTGATTTACAGGGTATTCTGTTAGGTTGTTACTCAGATGTGGACTGAATGCTTTAAACAAAAATACTGTACTTATGTAATTTAAAAAATTGATTTGTGATTCTTATAAATAACTATGATTGCAATGTTTGATAATATTTTATATTATCTTTATAAACAAATTTTGAAATCAGATGGAGAGTGAAAAATACTTCTGTTGTAAATATAGGCAACTATTTCATTTTGGTCGGTCATTCTAATTGCTCTTTATATCTCTAAAAATACACTGTGGTGGGTTTTCCCCACTCCCCCTCTTCAGCAGGACAGCGGGAGAAAATATGATGAATAAAGCTCATAGGTTGAGATAAGGTCAGGGCAATCATTCACCAATTACTGTTATGGGAAAACAGACTTGACTCAGGGAAGATTAATTTAACTAATTTCCAATTAGAAATAGACTAGACTGATGATTAACAAAATCAAAACTAAAGCCACCTTTCCCCACACCTGCTTTCTTTCCAGGCTCAACAACATTCCTTTTTTCCTGACTCTTCTACCTCTTCCTCCCCTTCCCCAGGTGCCACAGGACTGTGTGGAGGGCAGATTGTAGAGTTTGTAACAATTTGTCTTTGTCAGTCCTTCCTTCTGTGTTGGTCCCCTACTCCAGCATGGGGACCCTCCCACAGGAGATAGTCCTTCATGAACTGCTCTGATGTGGGTCCTTCCCATGGGCTGCAATTCTTCAGGAATTGCTCTAGTGTTGGTCCCTTTCCATGGGGTGCAGCCCTTCAGGAACAAACCACTCCAGCATGGGTCACCCATGGGGTCACAGGTGCTGCAGAAGACCTGGTCCTGTCAACAGTCTGGAGATCCTGCTGGAGGGTGCTCCATTATGGAATCTCCTCGAGTGACAGCTTCCCTCAGGAAATATCCAGTACTGTGTCTTGTAGTCTTTGACGGACTGCAGGGTCCAAATCTGCTCCACTGTGGACCTCCATGGGACAGCTTGCCCTGCAGACAGCTTTGACACAGGCTGCATGGGAATCTCTGCTCCAGCCCCTGGAACACCTCCTCGCCCTCCTTCTGCATTGACCTTGAGGTTTGCAGGGCTGTTTCTCTCACTCTGTCCCTCACAGCATTTTTACTGTGTCTTCACTATGTTATCAGAGAGGTGCTATGAGCATTGCTGAAGGGTTCAACTTTGCCCAGTGATGGAGTCATCCAGAACTGGCTCCATCTGACACAAACCAATTGTTGGATTCTTTTCAAGAAAGCCCCTCCTGCAGTGCTGCCCCTGGCTAACCAAAACCTTGCCATGTAAATGCAATACATAAGAATATAGGGAAGTTACTTTTACTTTCTCCCAATATTCTCTGTAGATTCATCAAGAAAGTATGAAAGTTTAAATACATTTATCTGTTTCCAGGCAACTTACAGTTCTGTAAGTGTTTTTCATTACTGATGTTGGCATTCCTTTTATTTCTGTGGTGAAAACAGGCTGCAGACCATTTGTTGTGTATTTTATAGGATACTTTGTACATTGCCTACTTAGAGTATGTTTTTGTGTTCTAAAAAGACCTTGTAAGTTTTAGTCCTATCCTTGTCTTCAAAAACTCAAATTGTCCTTGAGGGCACCAATGCTTCCAACAGGTTACAGCATGGTTGTGTTGCAAATCTGGTTTTGCAGTGATCAGAAAGGATTTGTCAAAAAAAAAAAATCATGGAACATTTTAGATNCCAACAGGTTACAGCATGGTTGTGTTGCAAATCTGGTTTTGCAGTGATCAGAAAGGATTTGTCAAAAAAAAAAATCATAGAACATTTTAGACTTTAATGATTCACATTTCCTCTGACTGCTGAAATAAAGACTGAACTGTCTAACTTTTGTGGTTGTGTGCAATGACCCTGTGGATCAATGAACTTCAAGGACCTGGTAGTAATGAATGTGATGAATGTTTTTTTCACTGAGCCTGGATTTCTTTGATGCCACTTTTGTTCAAAGAGAGAAGTCTAGATTGTGCTCACATTCTCTCTATTTTTTCCCTCAAAATAATATATGTTAACACTTATGACAATGATGATAGAAGATGGAGCTCTTTTGGAGGAAACCCAGCATCCTCTTAATTCCTCCTGCCTTGAAGCCTGAGTATAGAATAAAAACATGGTGTTCTGCCCATTTTCTTCAGCACAACCAGCAGAAAAAATTCCTCCTGCTGATGCAGAAGATCAGACTAATATTTGCTAGTGGGTAGGAAATTCTGATAACTGTTTCTGACCATGCCAAAAAACAATTTTGAATTTACACTATTCTTCAAACTTAGTTATTTCTGCTTTGAGGGGCCTGCTTGATTACAAAGCGTGTACTGTCAGATAGNATCCAACCTAAAACCCCTCTGACAGAGCTCCATGACACACCTTGAATCCTATCACTGGTCACTGGAGAGAAGAGGTCAGTGCCTTCTGCTCCACTTCCCCTCATTAGGAAGCTTTAGGCTAGTACGAGGTCTTCCCTCAGTCTCAATCAGGCTGAACAGTCCAAGAGACCTCAGCTGCTCATAGTATGTCTTTNATTATTGTGGGGTTTCTGTGTTTTTTTTAAGCTTTCTGTCTTTATCAAACTTGATAAATGACACTCATTACAGCTTCAAGACTTTAAGTTTGAAATTTAATTAAGAGACAGAAGTGCAAGGTTATTGTAACTAAATAACACATATTCATGTATAATTATTAATATGTAAGTCACTTCAATGGAAATGAAGTATTCAATAGTTGATGTAAAATAAATGTTGTGATCTCAGAGGCATCACCAGATCTTATGCGAACAAGACGTTGATAAGAGATTTTCTCTCTTTCATTTAATTAGTCCTACACAACATCTTGAAGATAATGTTCACTCTTCCTATAGGATTATAGGGTCAGATTTTTCCCTTTGTTTATAGAATATCCTGAGTTGGAAGGGACCCATAATAGCTATCGAAGTCCAACTCTGTCTCTGCACAAGGCAGCCTCAGTAATGACAGCATTTGCCTGAGAGCGTTGTTGTACTAATTTGAAAACAAACCAGTGGGACATCGCAAGTCAGAATTACAATTTAGTAGGAAAATTAGAATAAATGCAGTAGTACAAGAACACTGACAGAGTCAGAATACAACCTGACACCCTGTTAGTCAGGGTGGTGGTAGCAGTTCAGATGAAGTGGTTCTGTTGAAGCACTGAGCCTGTAGAAGGGCCTGGTCTTCACCTGAAGGTCCAGTGGCAGCTCTTGCACCCTGAGAATCCAGTAGGTAGGGCTACTTGTGCTATTCCAAACCCCAGATTATATCCAGGTGGGAATGCTTGGCTCCTCCCCCCTGGGCGGAGCATCTCACAATGGGTTGATGTGATTCCATGAGTCATGGGGTGGGTCCTTAATTGCCCATTAAACAGAGATAGCCCCCAGAGGGAGTTATCAGGGATGAGTCACGGTAGGAGATAACAAACACTGCCCCACCTGCTTTAACAGCTTGTGAAGATAATAGTAGAATACATACTTTTGGTTACATCTCACATTGTAACCTAGGATTGTTGTTCAAATGCTTCTTGAGCTCTGTCAGGCTTGGTGCTGTGATCACTTCCCTGGGGAGCCAGTTCCAGTGCACAGGATCTGGGTGAAGAACCTTTTCCTAATATCCAACCTAAAACCCCTCTGACAGAGCTCCATGACACACCTTGAATCCTATCACTGGTCACTGGAGAGAAGAGGCCAGTGCCTTCTGCTCCACTTCCCCTCATTAGGAAGCTTTAGGCTAGTACGAGGTCTTCCCTCAGTCTCAATCAGGCTGAACAGTCCAAGAGACCTCAGCTGCTCATAGTATGTCTTTCTCTCCAGACCCTTCTCCATCCTCATTACCCTCCTTTGGACACTGTCTAATAGTTTAATGTCTTTCTCATATTGTAGCATCCGGAACTGCCCCCAGCACTCGACGTGAGGGCACCCCAGGGCAGAGCAGAGCAGGAAAATCCCCTCCCTTGCCCGGCTGGCGATGCTGTGCCTGATGCCCCCAGGACACTCTTGGCTGTCCTGGCTGCCAGGGCACTGCTGACTCATGTTCAACTTGCAACAACCAAGACGCCCAAGTCCCTTGCCATGGTGCTGCTTTCCAGCCTCTCATTCCCCAGTCTATTCATACATCCTGGGTCGCCTCATTCCAAGTGCAGGATCCAGAACTTGTTTTTTTTGCTTTGTATCTGATTAAATTGCACTGAGGAAGCTAATAGCTTGCTTGCCAGTAAAATAAGGAATTTTAGTTGAACAGGATTTCAGCACTTCCAGGACAGAACTATACCTTGTTTAAAATTCCTCCCTTCAGTCCCTCTGCTTTCTCCTTTGGCAAGTACCTGAGACCGTTTACAAGGATCCATTCATAGCCTTCTCTTGGCTCTCTCCTGACTGTGGCCCTAAAGCCCATCCAGGTTGTGGCTTCTGGGAAAGAACAGTGAAGAAGAAAAAGCAACAACAAAACCAACCAGCCAATCAAAACTCCATTAGTTTATCTCCATACAGTTTTTCACCTCAGTGTTTCTCCCTATCTCTCTTTTAAATCATGACATAAATGCTAGATCAAGGATAAGCATGCTGAATGTTAGAAAAGAGAATGTCCTGAGAAAGAGGAAGGAAGCAATGCCAGGTAGACAGGAAGGCAGAATTGAAAAGCACTCAATGGTGATGAGGGCAGGTGATAAAGAAGCTAAGGAACAAGAAGTGTAAAAAAAGTTGGAGACTGGGAAAGACCACTAACATTTCATATGTCTGTTGCAGAAGCTTTCCAATTTGGCTATTTATTTCCTTTACGCCTTATTCAGTAGTAAAAGAAGAAAACCAAATCCAGTTGCTTGATTTGAAAAGCTGCTGTGATTTTTGTTCATGACTCTATTATTTTTTAATCAATTTATACCTGTAACTTTAATCTTTCTGAGGAGTGTCTAATTTCACAAATATCTCCACTGATAGTGGTATTTTACTTCTATATGAAGTGAAATGCTATTTGAGATGAATAAATCTATTATCTTCTACCTTTCACAAGTCCATTTCATGAGGCTGCCTGCTCTGTCTCTTACAAGCTTGCTTGTACTACATAACTCTATTAGGCTCCCTTATGACTCCCTATTTATAACGATCTAAGTTTAGAAATATTTGATCACATATTAGCAGTGATATAATGTGAGAAGCTATTTGTATTTCTATATCAGCAGATTAGGCATCCGCTATTTTCTCTCCTACATGGCACAGTAAGCTGCAGTGCTGCAGTACTTTGTCAAGAAGTACTGATATCTCAGAGGAGATATATTGGGTGTGCAATCATTACTGCATCCAATGGAGAGAATAAGAGTGCAGATTTAGACTTTTGTACAGTGTACTTTGTGCTGACAAACAGGTGTCCTTTCATGTTCCAGCAGGACACAGAAATTATTTTACAAGTTCTATGCCTAATTAGAAGTACTATCCAAGTTTAAAAATGATCACATAAAACATATAGTTATTTATTGTATTTAGCATAACAGGTAGCTGTTCTACTATGTAAAGGTCACTGCTCTAATCAAAGGTTCTCAATCTAATGCCCAAGTTCTTTACTCTTACACTGCTATGGGAAGGACATAGATCGCACTATGTGAGGGAAAGGAAGCTTTCCCTCTTGCATGTATAGCCACTGCTCTCATTAGGTTTCAGTGTGGTATCACTGGGCTTTGTTTGGCTGAACACATCTGATATTTTCCCTCTCATTTGAATGGAGATATGGCCAGACTTCAGTGACTACACACACTGCAGCAGAGGCAAAATTATTCAGTCTCCGATCTGCAGATTTTCGGAGGCAGCAAGGCAAGTAGAAACATTTTTCTTTCCTATTCTTGATCAGGCTTTTTATCAGCCATGTGGAACCACTTTTGTTTGCTCAGCCACAGTTAGACTGAGGTACATTTTAATAAGATCCATGTGTTAGAAGGATTTTTAAGCCAAATACTGGAGACTCTTCTCATTCCATGTTGGAACACAATGTAAATCCTGCACATATATATCTGCATATGCATACATGTGCATGTGTTTGCATGCATACTTGTCTGTAGATAGGCTTTTTTCCCAGTTGTTTAGAGATTTTTTCCTCACAAACGTCAACACTAAAATTTCAGAAGCATTGTACCTAAATACCATTCCAGTTTCTCATTGTCCTCTTGAAAGTACTGAAGTTAGATACTTACTCTAAACTATGTGGTATGGGTAGAATTAACAATTTTTCCGTCTGATGAGGAATTAATCAAGGACATATCATATTTAGAGTTGGATTGGGCACAGCAGCATTGTGGAAGTGTAAGGGAATGGATGTTTCAAGAATGACTGTAGCTTCAAAATGTGACACATTAATCCACTTTGCTGAATGTATCCTAGGGAAAAAAGTCAAGACCTGCAACTATTTTTCCATGTTTCTGCAGTTCAGACAAGAAGATGAAATATGATAAAAACACAATACTAAGAATTAAATGTGCTTTTGTACAGAGGAGAATCCTCTTAGTATTTTATTATTTCCAGGATTTTCCAGGACTGTTTCTATGTATAGGACCAGTTTTGTGGTGGTGTAAGAGCCTCTCAGTGGCATCAGCCCAGCAAAGAACAGTTTAATGAAGAGAAGAATGAGGCGCATTGTTCTCAACAGGAAGACAGTTTTTTGACTTATGTGATCAGAATGGCTGAGTGATTGCCTTGTTTCTTCTCTGCAAGAGAGGACACAGCTGGAGATAGAGGAGAACATTCACAGCACGTGGCTACCTTGGTACAAAGGCTAAGAATGGCTTTATTGACAGGACTGGCATAGACAATACCCCCAAATAAAGTCAGTTGATGGGAAAATATTGCAAGTCAATCCATAGTGAGGAAGTTCATCTCTGCTCACTGCATCACCACCAAATGTGAAAAGCAGTAGCTTTGAAAACTAAGCCAATCCATAATTTTCTGAACAAGGAACTATCTCATAGCTGAAAGAGGAATAAGTATCAAAGAAAACAGAATGGAAGCGGAGGCAATTTACTGCTGTAGGCATAGAGCTAGTGGAATTGCTATTTGTCAAGAACTGACCTTTTCCTCTTCAGTGGATCTACTTCCATATTGACCTATCTTAAAATCTAAGTAACTGCTGTCTACTCCGTCCTACCTTGGGATTAGAACTTACTCTGTCTGATTTATGTATTTCAACTTCTGTTCCCTGTCTGGAAAGTAAACAAATTCAGTTTTAGACTTGTTGACTCAGTTGTTTCACTGAAAGGAGTCAAAGGTAAGAGATTTTCCTTGACTCTACTCTCCTTTTTTTACTTACTGCAGAGTTTTCCTTGGTCACTTCTCTGGAAATGAGATCAGCAAACAAAATAGAATTTAATAGCATTTTTTAATTAAAGTTTGAAAAACGGAGGAGGGTTTTTCATGCTTCTTGAAAGGTGAAGGGAGTGGTGTTTTTCTTCTGTGGGACTGAAGGAACTTGATTTCTAGATAAACATCATTTTTGAAGATTTCATTCTTTCTACAGCTGTGGGCAGGACTGTACGTTTATGTTGTGTGTTCCCTGGACTGATTCCTATAATACAAGAGTTTCAAATGATACCTCATGCAGAGTAATGCAAAACCAACTGAATGGGGTCCTTAATATGCTTGAAAGCAGCCAATTTACATCAACAATGGAGTGAGCCTGTTTTGGCTGATATTTAAGAGTTGAAAATAAGGTCTTCACAAATATTTTGTTTGCAACAACTTATCTCCCTGCTCTGAACTTCCATGGTGACTGAAGTGGGTTGCATTCCTGTTTTTGTCTAGCATAATATTTAGCAATCTCAAAGTTCGGGCTCTGAAGTTCCAGGCCATCCTGTGATGTGAGTCAGGAAATTTTGGGCAGCCCTCACACTACTAAATTTAAATCTTAAAGGATGAGGCTTTCAATTTTTACTTTCTTGGTCCTCCTACTGAACCCTGCTGGTGTCAAGAGATTTGGGGCTTCCTTTTCAACACAGTGAAGGTTTCAGCCTATCTTTGGTTTTCTGAAATTAGATGATCTCATGGTCCCCAGTTTCCAGGGACCACCTAAGTTGTTGCTCAGTATCAGTCTCCAACAGTACATTCTTCCCAAAGCAATTTTTACCCCCCTGGAACCTCCCTTTACATAGAGTTCAGAAATGATCAGTTTTCAATTTTAGCTGGAGCTTGCCATTCCCCATCCCCTCACCCTCAAATGTCAGTATTTCCTGTGGAAATCAAATTTTTCGTTTCAACCAGGTTTTAACAAAGAATCTAGCTGCCACAAAACTTGGTCATAGTAAACTGCAAGCCAAACTGTGGAAACTCTTCATGCCAGCGCTCAAAGGAACCCAAACCACAATCGTCCTGCCTAGAAATTAATCAAAACAGCAAAGACAACACTGAATAGAATTTTCAGCTAGAGTTTTACCCGCCTTCTGGAAATGAAACACACATTGGAACCAAATGTTGTTTAAATCAAATGAGTGATTATAGCAGGCAGTAAGACATGAGACATGTTCACTCATTAGTGATCTACTGGAATGTATTTGTGGCTTGGACATCCTCTTGACTCCTGAGAATCTTTATCCTGCTACATTTCCCACTATGATTTCGTTTTCCTTTCTTGGCAGAAGAGCCACAGACAATTTAGGTAGCTATCTTCATATGGGTTAAACAGATTTTGTCTGGCCCAAGTGCATAAAATGCTAAACCAGATTTATTACTATGAAGTTTGTCTCTTCCTCCTGACTGAGAAGAAGTGTATTAAATCACATTAAAAGGGTCTATTTTAGAATATTCTTTCTACTGGCTACTTGACTGGGGAAAAACCTGTCAGAAATAAAGTCCACCCAACTACACTGAAAGCTACTTTCTTTTGCATTCATTTTGTCACAGAATTACAGAATTGTTAGTGTTGGAAGAGATCTCTGGAGGTGCTCTACCCCAGCTTCCCTTCCAACGCCAGGTCACCTAGAGAAGGTCACACAGGAATGGGTCCACGTTGGTTTTAAATGTCTCCAGAGAAGGAGACTCCACACCCTCCCTTACATAAGGTGTCCTTCTTGGGAAGTCCTGCTGCTCTCTCCCAAGTTGTAGGTAATTTGAATTTATACTTCACAAAGAAAGATATTCTGTGTGATCAGCTAAGGCAAAACCTCATTACTATGGTCTAGAATTTTCCTTAAAGGATGGCAGGCAGCCCCGTGTCTTGCAGCAAGAATCTTACTGCAAACTAGGCAAAATTGGATACTGCTTTCACATAACAATAGTTAAGCAAACTAACAGTGGATATAGCACTAAATAGGAAGAGCTTTATGGTCCTGCAGTTGGGAATGATAGCTCTTATTTCTGATTACCTCCATGTAAACTTATGGAAAACTAGTTGAATTATCTGTTCATTATTTGAGAAGGTTACTGGCCACTCACAATGCATTAGGGAAGTTTCCTAAAGTATCTATAGCTTTTTATTGCTGTCTGCATATTTTCATACAGTCAGATCTGTTGGGAATTTGTTTTGCTGTTAAAAACCCCCAAATCTCCACCCTGTCTCATAACATAAATTGGGTAGCCCTGAAATGCTTCCGTGAAAGGTGAATTAAAAAAAAAAAGAAAAAATAAAATCTCAAAAATGTCAATGTTTGGATTTTTCCATATAAAATTTTCATGGTTTTTTCCTTCAGAATTTCAAGAAACAAATCCAATCATCCAGCAATTCTGAGATAATATCAATTCTTTTCATTGCAGATCAGAATAAATTTTTATAAACATTTGCTTATGGAACAATCACTTTTTTGACACTGCTGTACTCAGAAGTACTCAAGAGCAACTGAGAAATCAGTCCAGTGAATATTTGGTGTTTGGCAGCTTAACACTCCTTTAGTAAAAGAAACTTTACTGGTGTTATCTCACTTTCTATATTTCTGTATAAATGAAACACAGAAGAGCTCTGCTGTTTGCCGTGCATTTTCTCTAAATGACTCAAACATGGATTTCCGTTACCAGAAATCCATATAGATGTATATTTAGGAATACAATTCACATATGACTTCGGTTTACCATTGTCCCAAATCCAATCCCAGAATTTTATATAAATAAGTGTTCATTGTGAACTCTTTCAGAGATATATTTTTTCATTTGTTTCTCATTAAAACTAGCAGTGTAAATTCAACACTCGTAAATTATAAAATTATAAAATTTTATCAAGCAAATTTGTAAAGTAAAAGAGAATGTTTGACCTTGAAAAGACAAAGATTAGTTTTCATCAAAATTTTAAAAATTAAGGAACAGAGCACAGTCTGTCCATTTTCCCATCTGTACTCCCACATGGAAAAAAATTTGAAACATCATAAAAGCAAAAAATTGGGAAAAGGATAAACAATTCTTCACATCTTTGTGTCAATAGTGTTAATGGTTTAACAAAAAGCTGAAATTAAAAATTTCATTTAGTTATTTTAGATCTCAGTTGCAATTTTTGTAATTAAGAAAATCAACACAATTAGGGTAATATTTTGTTAAAAAAAATAATGCTTTCGGAACAACTAGCAGCTTGGTATCTTTGGGGTTTCAGTTGTAATTTGACAAAGACATTCTAGTAAGGTCTTTCGATGTCCTCATCTCTCGAGAAAAGGTACAGGACATTTCATTACCTCTGATGTCCTCAACTACTACGTGCCCAGGAAAGGAAAATCAATACGGAATATGCAACAACAGGAAACAAATGTATGCGTTAGTGCAGTGTTAGATAGTGCAGTCTTGACTCTAAAAATCTTGTTCAGGATGGACATCACATTCTTCAAACATTCTTGGAGATCTCTGATGCCTTTTTGGCACTCCAGATCCAGACAAATCAAGGAAACTTAATTAAATCATCCACCAAACCCAGAAGTGTCCTCTTCAGTTCCAAAGGATTGTAGGAAAAATACAGTCAAAATATGTACTTGAAAAAAATTCCATGTCTCTTTGTCAATGATTCTTGTCAGTGCTAGTCCAGTGGTGAAGGGTCCTTTACCATCAGTTGCTTCAAATTTTTTTTAATCTATTTATTTCTTCGAGAATTGAACTTGTCTCATGAAAGTTGCTCTGTGTGCTGGGTTTTCTTCATCATCTTGCACTGTGGTTCCCATTTTATGTATTGGAATTCACTTTAGAAGACCACTGCCCTCATTAACTAATTGAACTGGATTAATATTTCACATGGCAGGAGTTACGCTGGTAAAAACAAATCCTGCCAAGATCAAGTGGGACATCGCTGGCTTTCGTCTGAACACCACCACTCTCTCTTTGTTCCTTGATGCGGCTGACCTTGGCTCTGGCTGTTGTTGACATTGTCACTTAGCAGGAACTTGTTGCAGGTGGAATGAGAAGTCTTACTCACAAGAGTGTTAAAGTAACTTAATAAAAGTTTTAATGGAGAAAAAGAAATAGTTTATAGTTGCAGCAAATATCTCCTACACAGATTAAGGTGTGAACATTTGTATCTTTGAATACTCAGTATTTGAAAGGGAAATTCAGTATGTTAGTTCATAACAGTGGCTGATACTAATCATTATAGCAGCGTCACAAAACTTCATTGATGTACTTTTGTCTTGACCTGTTGTCAGACTTGTTTTTCATATTTTGGGGTATAATTTGACGAATGCAAAAAGCAGTACTTGAAAAAAAAGGACTAAAATTGCAAATGGAAGGTCAACGGCAAGGTATAAACCTACATAAAAGCTGTTCTAACACTTCTGAGAGGGCACAGCATTAGGCTTTTATGTTTTAACATTTTGATGTGAATTGTTGCTGACCCATGCAATTAGTCAAAATTTGGGACGAGACCAGTTGCATCTAGGATAAGAAACTGGTCATAGATGTTCTCCAGTTAATCTGCCAAAGACATAGCAAATTCCATTTCCCTTATATCAAGAATGCAAGAGCAGATAGTTTATTTGCTCACAGCTTCAAGTCCCTTTAGCAGTACCGGAGAAAAGCATATTCATACCTGTCTTTTGGTTTTCCTTATGGCTATGCTGCCAGCCCTTAATCTCGTGGTCTATTTGGCATTCTGATCTTCTTCTCCAGCTTCCCTCATCTTTCATCTCTTCCCATAAACATATGAAACTCCATTAAAACAATAAAAAGGCTATAAAGCTCTTCCATTCAGATATAAATTGTACAAGTCTTCTTTTTTTTACACTGCATGGCAATGTATTTCAGTGTTTGGGATATGTGTCTAGGACAATTTGAATAACTCCTAGTTCTTTTTTCTTGTTACTCATTACACTCATCAAGCTTTCTGTGATTTGATATCAAGCATAGCAGATGTGCCATGTGGTTCTCCTTAGCTGGCTGTATGCAAACTCAAGTGCACACTGCTTCTGAGTGTTCCTGGGGTGGGCTGGGTAGAGAATTACTTGCCACTAACAATAAGCAGCAGTTAAACTGATGTAGAAATACTTTATCTAAACTTGTGATCAGGACAAAATATCAAAACTTGTGATCCGGACAATAGCTCTCTCCTCCGATGCACAAATATACTTATTTCCCTCCTTTCAGTGCTGTATCTTTACCTCTAATGTGATGAATTTGGTGTTAACTCAGCTGAAATGGTTTATCAGCTGAAAAAAAATCCTTACTTGGCAGATGCCTCTTCTGGTTTTGATTTGCGAATCTACTGTTGGCTTAAAAGGAGACAAAGAAATTGAGGAAATAAGCTTCTTGGGCAAAAGCATCTAGCTTGGACAACATCTATCTGTTCTGAAAACAGAATTTAAGAGGTTATGACTTTGCACCAAGATAAGAGATAGCCTTTTTTTGTTTGGGGGCCTAGAAAAACCTGTGTGGGTTAGCTGAGGACTTAAAATAGCTTTATTCTGACTGAGATGATGATTTAATTTGATGCTTTCTTAAAAACCCAAAATAATTCATCAAAAGCCCTTCAAGATGTTATAACCATCATTGGATGTGGTTATGTACACATAGAAGAAATATATTCAATCTGTTGACTTACAGTGTCCAGTTTGGATCTAAAGCAGGCAGAGTTCAAGCCAATTGGTGATCCTTGTCAAAAGTAAACTCTTTTACATCTGCACACTTCTAACTTTTACCTCAACCCAGACTGCATAACTTTCCAACTTAAATGCCTTCTTTGGTGGCAGTGTAATTTTTAGCCGTTGATACATAATTTTTATATCTATCTCTATAGGCACATACGTTGAACACAATTGTATGTGTATTTATATGTACATTTAAACACACATTTTATAAAGGCACACAGCACAGAGAACACTTTATCAGTATCCACTTCTAGAACCTAAATTAAACTGTAAATGAAAGAAAGTAGACATTACTCTCTTTCACTGGTAGTTTATTCATCAGAATCTCTATGTAAGGTCACTATCATTGATCCCATTATAATTTTCAACTGATTTGAGTCCCTTTGAGGCCATCAAGTCCAAACTCCTACTCAGAGCAAGTCCATGAGATCACTGAAAAAGTAGTAAAAGGAAAAAAATTCCAAAACTTGAAACTAACGTTAGTCTTAAAACTCTGAGCTGTGTTTTCTCCTGATAGAAACTGCTGCCACAGGAACTGTTCTTTTAACAGGAATTAAAACTTAATCTCTTTAGCACTGTAAATCACAAAGTAAAAAGGCCAGTGACCAGTGTAAATACTTCAGTCAGATTATTATAATCAAGAAATACTTATTGTTGTTTTATTACAAGCTACATTTAAAAATCCGTATTAATAATAGCAACTCTAGGGCACGTTTCAAAACCTTAATTTATTCAACTACATCAAAGGAAAATAAATAACATTTTTGGCTTTAAATTTCTATTGTTTGGCACATAATAATGGAAGGATGCCTGTGATACTAACAGCAGATTAAAGAAATCAAGGGATAAAATATTCAGAATAAATTGCTCTGCTGAAGCTTGCTATTTATCTCTTTCTAGAACAATCTAGGTTATTTTTGCAGTTGTGGAGAAAGCAGCTTTGGAAATAAAAGCCACCATCTCAGCCAGAACTTTCTGCACACACGGGCCACATTTAGCTGCAGTGTTACCTATGTCTTCGTGCTGCTGCTACATTGATCACTTACTTTGTTTTCAAAGGGCACACCTGTTTCCATGGACCAAATAAAGCAAACCTTTCAGACCATTCTAAGATTAAAAATATATATATATATATAAAGAAAAGCTAATGATCCTATCTTTTGCCTTCTGGTTGTGCTTTTGGCACTTACCTGGTCATGTCTTTGGCATTCTGTTCTCTTTAGCCCCTCTGTTCTGTCTTTGCAGACAGGGATCTGTGTAGGATGCAGGAAATACCCACTGAATGATTTTATTCATAATGAGAACACTACTATACATCTGATGAACATATGGACCTCAGTGGTTCGAGGACAGGGGTGAATTTTTGGATATCTTATTTGCTTACTTCAGTTGTTCCTTTCAAGATTCCTTAAAGAGAATAGATCTTAAAAAAACACTTCCCTTGAGATGAAAGCTTTTTTTCAAACTGGATATTCACCCTAGCAATCACCAATTATCTTTCTCAATAAATGCTTCAAGCAAGGACCTAATATAAAAATAGATTTTTTTTTTTTTTCCCAATTCTCCTTTCATGGCTGCTGGATCACAAAACCAGAAATGCCAAAGTGCTGGTTAAGAGACTTCAGGAGCTGTCCTACAATTTTTGTGTAGAATGTGATACATTTTCTATTCCCTTTAATCAGTTAAAAATCTGCCCTTTTCCAGGACAGATAAAATCCTGAAAGATACTCTTATGAAAGAAACATGAGCTGCCTAGCTGAACATAATTTTTAGCCCTTCATAACTACTTGAAGCAAAAATCATTGGCCCAGATTGTCCTGCCTAAATCTGCAAATAAAGAAAATGTTCAGTGTAAAACCTCCTTCTGAGAGGTTCAGGGAGGGGGTGGAGACTTGAAGCCATCTATATTATTCGTTAGTGTAGCACCTTGCATTTCTGCTCACAGGATTGTTAGAATGCTGCAGTGGGTGTCCAGAGTTTAGTGCAAGGTAAGGAGGAAATACAGAAAAAGATTGAGAGAGAAATGAGCTAGATGTGCTCAAAGGGAAGGAAAGATCATGTCTTCCTCATGTCTCTCCATCATCATGACACATGGCAGTAGAAAGGTCTTGGATACTCATTTGGTTTCCATTTCTGTAGAATATATTAAAGGTTGCAAAGGAGCTGTATTTATCCCTGCTAAAGCCTGGGAGACTGACTGGTCTGTAACCACATAAGAAGCCTGTGGCAAAACATAATTTGAACTTGTACCTTCTGGTTGCTAGTTCAACCATTGGCTTTTGCATTTTTTCTCTTTTCCTGTGGGGCTTCATGGGGGCAAAGCAGAGGGATCAGTTTTTGGTATGGACTGTAAAGGGATAGACAGAGTCAGCCTGGAGACAAACATGCCTGAATCAGTTTTGCGTTTGATAAAGTCTCAGATTTACTATAACTTCAGAATGCTGGAGCAAGCCTTCTCTACAGTAGACCAACACTGAAAATGGAGTTAACTCCTTCACAAAGATATTCTAAGCTAATGTATTTAGAGCATGCTTTGTGAAACTCCCAGTGTTTTGTTCCCTCCAGGACCAGTGTATAGTCTTCAGTTGTTTTTGTTTAAGTTAACAACTGGAAGAAACACCCTTCCTCTGAGATCATTGATGGCTTGAAAACTTTGCCATAATGTTCTAACTTTCCCCTTCAGAGCAGTATTTACTGTGCCAGCAGTCAAGCTGAGTACGATAATTTCATTATAACTCTATCAAATGTGAATCATCACAATCCAAACCTGAAAAGGATCTTGTTACACTTTTAAAAAAATACCTGTTCTAAATAATCATAATCAGATTCATAGGGAACATAAAATTTACAAGGAAATCTTTTGGTTTGGTTTTCACACCAGAAAAAGGTCCTCCCTTTGAAATTTCAAGCATAAGAAAAGAATAAAAGCTTTGTGCAAAATGTCTTATATATAGTGACTAGAATCTTTTTTATTACATTAATAACGTCATACATCATCATGACATTTATCAGTCATTTAACCTAGGTAAACTTATTATGTCTGATGTAATACCACTACAATACATCTGTTGTATGCTTTTCGTGCTATTTCTAGCATGGATGGGGTTTAGAACTATGTTAATTAGCGGTAGGAACACTTTTTTTTACTAATTAGCCCACTGTTATTTTGAAACCATGAGCTGTATTTTCATTGCACAACTTCCTGGGGAGGCTCTATTGTTAAGAGGAAAAAGTTATAGAGAGCAACTTATGACTCAAATCTCTTATATTTCAGTGTGACATATGGCACATACTCATATTGCTTTCTCAGTTTCAGCAAAAAATATCTAGATTTTTCACTCGCCTGCTATTAAATGTCCCATGAAATTTCAGAATGAAATGGCAAACACAGAGTGCACTCCTGAATTTTCTAAAATAATATGAAGTCATTCATGTCTGATGCAGCAAATATTCCTTCAGGTGACCTATTATCTGTGATGTTCAGTTTATAAATAAAGTGATGCCAGACTTAGGAGACATACTTTTACTTTTCTTGATGCTCAGCTCACATTACCAATCTCATCCAGTCACATAGGTTCATGGAATAATTTAGGCCAGAAGAGACCTCTGGAGGTCATCTGGTCTAGCATCCTGCTTAAAACAGGCCCAGCTTTGAAGCTGGGCTCAAATATTTCTCATAGTCAAGTTTGGAATCACTACAGATGGAGAACATAAACCTTGTCCAAATAACCTGTTCCAGAATTTGATTGCTTTCATGGTGAAGAAAAATTCCCAGGAAGGAGTGGTTAAAGATTCAGAACATGACTAAAAACTGTCATTATACAGTGTCAGTTGTTTTGGAAAGGGAAAGAGTCTGAGACAGGCTTTGCAAGGGGAATTATGGCTAGGTTTTTTGCAGTTATTCTATTCTGCCGCTGGGTTCTTAGTAAAAGCAGAAAGTTCAGTTTTCATGGGGTAGTTATTTAAAATGTGACCTACAGTGCTTGAAACAACAGACCAGAACTTCCCACTCCAGCACACACAAAAATCCCAAAAAGCACATTTTATAAGTGCTTGGAATAAGAAAACTGCTCCATCCTCTGAAATTAAAGTGTGGAAAGATGGTCTCTGATCAGCAAAGCAACTCCAGATTTAGAAGAGCTAAAACTTGGAGCTTGACAGTAGTTGAGACCCCCCAAGACAGAGAATTCAGGTGAGACCCCTTTATTCCCACATCTGTATGTTTTTACTGCTGCTATAGGTACTGAATTTCTGTTTTATTCACCTGGGGCTGTTCCCATTCCCATACTGCCTTGTGAAGGCTATAGACATCCAAATAATCTTTTTGTTTGCTCCTGTGCTATTGCTGTCATTCCTATCTCCCTGTTGCCATGCAGGAACTGATTGCAGTACCATGTCCCCTGCCCATGTAGAGATAGTCAGCTGTTTTGGGCACTTTTTTTCCTTTTCTGTGGAAGACAATACAATCCAGCAGGATTTTATATACTTTGTGCTGACTAATCACATATAGTGATCATACACTCATAGGCAATCTGGCTTTTTCTGAGAGACTATTTGCAGAGCGGAAAGAGTTTCTAGCCTTAGGCATGCAGATCAAATTTGTAGTGACAATTTAGGATTTTTTTCCATCTGTTCTATAAAGTAATGCCTGGTAGTCAGAGGAAGGAATAGACACTCAGGGAAGACATCATTCATCCTTCTCCCACCCCAGTAGAGCTCACTAGGAAAGACCCCACAGTCTGTCTTGAATTTGTAGAATTTTGTTGGCATCCATAACTGCTTTCTCCCCATTCTGATAGCATTTACTGAGGGTGGATAACAGCCGCAAGTTAGTGTACACTCATTTTTTATTGTTTTACACTCATTTTTTATTGTTTAGTGCTCCCTAAATCTGTATAATCCCTTATGCTATAAATTAATGAGTAGAACCCTAATTACCTATCTATGCTAATAATGATGCTTTACATTACAGTGAACATACTAATCATTATCTGCATCTACAGCAAAATTATAAAGTACAGCATCAGAGTATCTTTCAAGATGAAGACCACCTTCTGTCTGAAATGAAAGCAGAAGCTGTAAGCAAACAAAAGGAAAGAGGCTTCTCTTCTCTAATTCGAGTCAGGAAAGGACAGGGTTAATATTTTGCCTTTCAGGTACTAAATGTGCTCCTTGAGTACTTCCTCTGATGACCTAAACATGGCCTACAATAGTCTTCATAGTTTCCTATCTTAAATAACTAGCAGCTTGATTGCGATTTTATCTTCTTTTTACCGAGACAGTTATATGAGAGTGCTGACCTTCAGCTAACTGCCTGTTTCCTCTGCACAGGGTACACAGGACGTGAGAACTTGGTTCAATTAGGCACGTTGAGTCGCATGTAAGTGGAGGCCTTGATCGCCACAAGCGATAGAATTGTTTTAGTTCACATGTTACGGTATCTTTGTGGTCTGCTTGGTACAACAGGGGAGTCCCTGACTCATTTCTACCCTGCCAGTGTACATACAATGACTGATAGAGGAAAAATATAACCGTGCTTGCAAGTGAGGCCAGAAACAACCACAGTTGTTGTAACAGCTCTTCAGCACCTCAAGCTGTATTGTTATTTAGCTATTTAAAATAATTAGTACACAAATTGAACAGTTATAAATGCCGTGACGGTTGGCAATGCAGTCCAAGTAGGGAGCAGCAACGAGTGGTATTCCTCACGGGTTGGTACTGGGAGCAGTATTGTTTAGCATCCTTTTCAGAGGATTGAGTGCACCCTCAGCAAGCTGGCTGATGGCACCAAGCTGTGTGGTGCACTCAACATGCTGGAGGGAAGGGATGTCATCCAGAGAGACCTTGACCTCTTTGGGCCTGTGCAAACCACGGTAAGTTCAGCAAGGCCAAGTGCCTGGCCTTGTACATGGGTTGGTGCAATGCCAAGCACAACCACAGGCTGGGCAGAGAATGGATTGAGATCAGCCCTGGGGAGAAGCCCTTGGGGGTGTCAGCTGATGAGAAGCTGAACACTACCTGGCGACCTCGCAGCCCAAAAATCAATTGTATCCTGAGCTGCATCAAAAGCAACATGGGCAGGTCAAGGGAGATGATTCTTCCCCTCTACTCTGCTCTGATCACATCCCACCTGGAATGCTGCATCCAGATCTGGGGCCCCAATATAAAAAGGTCATGGACCTGTTGAAGAGAGACCAGAGGAGGCCATGAAGATTATCAGAGGCCAGGAGCATCTTTGCTATGAAGGCAGGCTGAGAGAGTTGGGGTTGTTCAACCTGGAGAAAAGAAAGCACTGGGGAGACCTTATAACACTTTCCAGTACCTAAAGGGACCACGAGAGAACAGGAGAGGGACTCTTTACAAGGATATGCAGTGACAGGACAAGGGAGAATGGCTTTAAACTGGAAAACAGTATGTTTAGATTTTATATTGGGCAGAAATTTTTTACTGGGAGGGTGATGAGGCACTGGATCAGGTTGCCCAGAGAAGCTGTGGATGCCCCATCCCTGGAAGTGTTCAAGGCCGGGTTGGATGGACCTGAGCAACCTGGTCTTGTGGAAGATGTCCCAGTCCATGGCAGTGGGATTGGAACTCAATGATCTTTGATGTGTCTTCCAACCCACGCCATTGTATGATTTTATTATTTCCTTTGGGAGAAGGAAGGATTAAAACCTACAAAGGGCCATTGCTCTTCAGATGAGGGTTGACCAGGAGTTTCTGTACGGGATGAAATGAGCATAGGGATAGGGATATTTTAAGTCCTGATATACACATAATAGAGCCAGCACAAAGCAAGTAATGTTGCAGATGAGTTTGGATGAACTGTGAATTCAACACTTAACTCCATCAAGCAGACAGCTAGATTTAGAGGTTTACATCCACAACAGGTCTTTCTTTAGGTTTTGATGGCTTTCATTTTGGAATATCTAATTTAACTCAAAGATTGTGCAAGAGGACAGGTCCCTAAGACAGAATAATAGATGCCGCCAGACAGATGCCTTAAAGTCGGCTAATACAGTGCTTGAAATTTCAGTGCTTACTTTAGTAGTGTATCTGATCTGCAAGACCCACTATGCCTGTCAGGCTGGAAGGGCAGTGACTAAATAAGTTAATTTCTGCATTGTAGACTGTAAGGTGGCCTCTGTGCTTTTGGAGAGAACCCTTGGTATATTTACCGGGTGGGGAAGCAGAGACCCTTAATTCTGCTTCCTTGATTTCTTAAGGTTGTTTTCCAAATGTTTCAGCTTGCTGACACAATGCTTTATAGTAGGTCTATGGGGAATGAGGCAAGACAACAAAAACTACATAGGCAGCAATTCATTAATTCTGTCATTATGGCATAAATCAGCAGGCTGTTGGAGTGAAGTGGAATGGTCATTCCTTCCTGAATGATATATTTTGCTTTCATTGGTTCCATGATAATTTTTCATTACAGTGAAACCTTCCTCAAAGGTTTTTTAAAAGTCTTAAACATGGTATTCCATAGCTTTTTATTGTCTCTTAAAATGAGACAATAAAAGGCTTGACACATGTTGTGGATTGTGTGCTGTGACAGTTAAGGTAAGAAGGGATTATTTTCATCTAATCTTATTGCCCCATCTTACTGCAATGCAGACAGGCAGATCCTATAGTAACTCCAGCCACCTCTGTCCCCTCTGTCCTAGAGAACTTAATAGATTAATATGAAAAAGGAAACTCATATATGCTCTGAAGAAGAAATGTTGAATGGATGGAAAAGGAAAAAAAATATGGAAGTCACTGTATACATCTCCTCATACAGTTTAAGTATAGGTTTCAGAAGTAAAAACTGCTTAATTTATAGGGGTTAGCTGAAAAATTAACTGACATCTCTGCTTTGAACGTCTCGAAAAGAAAATGTGCCAGGGCCATCATGTATTAATATATTTAGTTGCTGGAAAAACGCAATCACAATGTTTCATTGTTATCGTGTTCCTTGTCTCACTCTATTCCTAATTCCTCGGGCTAATAGCATTCCTCAATAGCAGCTGATATTAATGTCTTTCAATATCAGATATTAACAGTAAAATGTGATTTCACCTAGAGTGTTTTCCCTGGACTGGGTTTTCCATTTATGACCACTTCACTGACACAGGAGAAGTTTATGAGCCTTAACTTACAGAGTTCACAACTTGAATCATGTTGCTTAATTTTAATTTGTTCAGTCTCATAATCAATGAAGAGGAAGTGAGCAGAAAGCTTTACTTCCAGAGAGCAATGATCCCATTTGCGGTCTGAATCAGGGTCTGGAAATAACCCTCTCTTCTGACACTGCAGAAACCCGGAGTGATTAGTTCTCTTCTTTATGTTACTAACTAAATGGTTATACTGGGAAGCAATGAATAAATGAAGCCTTTTCAATAAGTGCTAGACAGTGCTCAGTAAAGGAGATTACTTGGAAGGTCTTTAAAGAAGTAGCAGTAAAACAATATTGTGAATGTTCAAAAGCATTTTTGTGCTTGTTCATAATCATTGATCATATGGTACCACCCCACTGCAGGAAGCTTTTTTCTGTATTATCTCACTGTTAATTCTGTTTCTGCCCTGTCAGATCAGTAAATGTCTAATACATATTCCTGTTTCTCTCAATCAAGTCTTCCGGACTTTTATTGTGCATTATATGAATGCTGTTGCTGTGAGAGCTGGGATAACTCATAACTTCACAAACTAATGCCAAATGCTTCAGTGAATATTGATGGAAAAACTTCATTAGCTAGTACAAAAGAGCTAGCTGTCAGTAAAAAGCCTATTTTAGCCCCTTTCAGGACAACATCAGATCCACTGTAGGCTAAACTGTGCCTTTTTAAGATTTCCTTAGCTACAGTGTTTCATCTTAATTACTGTACAGTGTGTATCACACTTTTGCAACAGCATTTTACCTTATACTTCTTTACAGTGGCATAAAGTGGCAATATAATAGCTCATAATGTGTTAACAGAAAATTAGAGGATTCAAGCAGTATCTTCTAACCTTTCTAGGACTGATTCATCACTATCTAACTAAGTTCATCTTTCATTTGTGAAAACTGTGGTTAAATTATTTGGCCATATGATTTTTCCCACATTGCACACATTGTTGTGGTTTCCTTTTACCTCCACTTAGCTTTATTCAAAAGAAAGCATGAAAGGAAGACAGTAATTTAACAGTGGAAAGAAGGAGCAAATGTGAGAAACAAAACCAAGAGACTGATCTGATGAATTCAACTTGCTTGAGTACATCTGTAAGCAAACACCGTTTCCTCAACCCCAGATTGTATACTGATAATCTCACCAGCCTATAGGCAGGGCTGCATTGACATTAGCACGGACTCAGATTAGTTACTGTATTGTGATTATTCCTTTAATTTCTATATGCCATAGATTATATCCACTTATTAGTTCAAACTCCTGGGAAGGTGGCAGGGGATTTCTTACCACTAGTAAAACATATAAGTAATATGTCTCCTGCAGAGTAAATGGGATTGGTGTTAGATCAGCTGCTAGCCAGCAACAGGTCAGCTCTGAATATCCACTGAGACAAACCTCACCATGAGGATATCCTGTCAAAAATTTGAGGTGTGAATTGGTTTTGTTTTGGGGAGTGGGAGTGTTCTTGTCTTTAGGACTACCCTTTGCTTTTAATTCAGTTTGGCATCTTGTCTGCTCACAAGTTTCCCAGAAACTCATTTTAACACTGGAGAATGTATTATCACATACCTAATGTGATTAATGTGTATATGAAAATAAGCTTTCCCATAAGTGAAGAAACATAAAACTAAGATTCCCATGACCATTTGTGATTACAAAGACTACATCTATCTTATTCTGGAAATCAATGTAATTTCTCAGTCAAATAAAAGTTGGTGTGCACGTGCATCACATTTAACAAAGGTAATATGAAAATCACTTTGTCATTTCTATAATGAACCAGTGTTACTATATATTATGATTGTCAAAATCAATATGCATGCTAAATATTGCAATACAGCTTTAAGTACCAACATTTTTCATATTCCATTGAAGAAATAATATTTTCAAAATGCATTTGCCTGTCATTAAAAAGATATATATATATAGATATATATATATACATATATATTAAAAAGGTTGTTGGATTGTTTCCAGCTGACTATTGCCTTACTGTGCTAGGTGCTGCATACATTTAGAAAGTGAAATAGAACAATTGCTACAAAGTGCCAGTAGAATAGAGACAAAAGGAATAATTTCTTCCCTTGATCTTTCTGTTAAATAGTTTTATCAATATATTTGAATGGTAACTGAAGAATATGGGCCAGACCTTCACAGCTGTAGAGTTCATTCTAGCTTCAGGATTTCTCTCACTCACTGAAGCCAAGCCCAAAATACCCTCCTCAGAAGCAAGCTAAGCTAGCAAAAAAAGGGCTAGCCAATAAGGGCCAAATAAAGAAGAATCCTTCTGCTCGGTGTTATGAATGAATTTCGAGTGTCCTCTTATATTGGATGTCTGAACTTCATTGCTGAAAGAGGAGGAGAAACTGATCCCATGCTATTCACCAGTCTAGGGTCTAGATCCTGGCCTAGAGGATGCAGAAAATCAGGAGTATAGCCTAGATCCTGGCCTAGAGGATGCAGAAAATCAGGAGTATAGCCTAGATCAGGTCAGGGGCCCAAACTCACATCCTGTCAGTGTGTTGGAAGCATCTTCTGGGATGCAGCTACAGACAAATCTTCTCACCCCTCTGGGGAGTCACCAATTCCTCTGGCAGGTGGCGCCAGGGCTGTCCTCACCCCTTGTACGGTGAGATTGGTAGGATGAATCTGTCTAACCTCAATTTCCAGCTCTAAAGTTCCCATTACGAATTTCTTTGCAGAATAGTCCCTTTCTTTTGGATAATTCTGCCACATCTGAGCACCCTATATTCATATAATCAAGCTTTCCCTTCTCTCAGCCTTTTCTTTAAGTAGCTGAGAAGACTGAGCTCCTTCTCTGGGAAAAAAGAAAAAAGTGACTCTCTTTGAAAACTTCCTGAACATTCTATGATTCCCAGACTTTTTCACACTAGTAATGGATACAATATTCTGGTAAAAATCTTACCAGCTCTGTGTGCAGATGAAAGGTCATTTCCTAATTTCTAGATATCACCATTTATGCATCCAAAAATTGCACTAGGCTTTTAGCTTCCACACAGTAGCTGAGAGCACATGCAGAGATGATTATCTGTGATGATGGTCTCTGCTTTAGCTGGAGATCTTTCTGTGATATGTTGCACAATTGTGTTTTCCTACCATTATTTCTGTTTGTTCCTTGCTTTTACAAACCATTGTGCCTACATTGAGTTTTCTTCTATTCCTTAAAACTTCTGAATCCTGAATCAGATGAAACAAATATATCATATAGGGCTTAATATTTTGTATTATCTTAAATACACAATCCAGTTTCTGGTGCAAGCCTGTTCTATAGGAATTTTTTCAGATTTTTCTTTCAGAATGTTAGTGGGCTCAGTATTTTCAAAGAGATAATTTTAAGTTACTTATACGCAATTGTGTGAATCAAGACAAATTAGATCTAATTCAAACCACCTCCACTAATTTAGAGGGGCTTTGGATATAGGATGAAATAGACAGATTTCTCAGAACTCCAAGCACACAAAACACATCTGCAACAGTACATGGGATGAACAAAATAGTGTATTACTCACTGAAATATCTCGGTTCACTTGGCAGACTTCACCCACAGTTGTGCACAGTATGGTTGGTTATTATCATTCTGTAATTAAAGAAGTAATTTTATTAGTATTAATTTTATCTGTAAGGCTTTCTCAGGTTACTGGGACCTGATTTTCGAATGCATGAGAAAGCAGCTTTGTATAGATCTAAACACACTCATCTTTGGTAGATCTAACAAGAACGTGATCTTTCCTTCAGTCTGTTAAGAAGTCCTTAAAAAACAATGATTGTGAAAGTTAAACCCTGTGTGCTTTCCCTCTTTCTTCACCCTATTTAAAAGAGAGACACAGAATATCTAGCACATCATGGTGTGGGAACCAGCCCTGTTTTAAACACGCATTAGAGAAACCACCATCTATTGTTGTTTAAGATGAACATAAAATTGCTTTAAACCTCTTCATAGAAAAAATGTTTCATTCTAGGCTTGAGGCGAGTAGTAAAGATATATTTTTTTAAAATTCTTCATTCTTTATGCTGTCCTTTTGCAAAGCTCTATGTGGCAGCATTGCATCTCCTACATACAGCAATGTGTTTAGGTTAGTGGACATGTTTTGAGGTTATTCAAGGGCACAAGGGGTTTTGTGTGCAAGTATGGCAAATAATTGAATTAGTTCAATCTAATAAGAATTATCTAATTACAGTAACAACTGGTGAAAATTCTATATACCCTATCAGAGACAGAATAATCACATTCTATACACAGATCCAAATAATTTAGAACTAGTTGAAAATGGGAAGTTGCATCATTTGCAGCTGAACAAGGCTGTGAAATTTTTTATTTTTCAGCTTTATATGTCAAGACAAGATTTGGAACTCAACAAGTAATCCAGACATTTTGGATCAGATCCAAAATGTTTTACATATTCAGAAAATCCTATGGATAAAAGTATAGTTCAAATATATAATGTGATACCAGTAATAAAGAGTCTTGTTAAGAAAGAGTAGGCAATTTTAAATAGACAACCTAAGCTAGAGGGTAATTATTGCCTCCTATTAAATTTCAGAAACCAACACATGGAACCCTGTTTTGGAAAGAGTTGGCCAACTTAAGTTGAATAAGTTTCAGTTCTTAATAGTATCATGTTAACAGACTAAATCCTTGGCAAGTTTGGACTTGCTTTGGCAGAAAAGAATAGCATCACTCTAAATGCACAGACTTGACTGACAATGCTGAGTTCCAGCAAATTCTTTACCAGAATTGATACTGTTAAGTGACGTGGTGCTGACTGATTAATGCTCTAGCACTATCTCCAGTTGCACCACAGAGGTGATATTTGCTGAAGAGGTGAACACCAATACTCAAGAAAATGCAGTTATTTAAAGTTGTTTTATAGAAATTGCATTAATAGAAACATAGAATAGTTTGGGTTGGAATGGACCTTTTAAGTCATCTAGCCCAAAGCCCTGTCAGATCTTCAAATAAATCAGGTTGCTCAGAGCCCCATCCAACCAGACCTTGAATGTGTTTGTAGCAGAGTGCTCAGCTGTTTTGGTGTGCATCAGCCTTTTAAGTGTCAAAACTAATAGAAGGCTCATTTTGCATATATAGCCTTTAAAAATTTATAGTATATGTTAAAAACTCTTCCATTTTCAGACATAGGCACACTGAAGGATTGAGCTTTGCAGCAGGTTGCAGAAGATGTTAAAACAGAGGATGGAGCCCATGTTGCCTGTCATAACTTGTTCTCCAGCCACTTTGCCATGAAAACTTTATTTCTGATTCCCAGAAGTGGAACTGAATTTCATGTTCTTATTTCAATTGTATCAGTAGACTAGGAGCCAGATATTTTTTTTTTTCCATTTTCATCTTTCTAAAACTCTAAATGCTAGCAAGTTGTATTTCATGAATTCAATCATTCTATTTTTACAGCACTATCACTATTGTACACTGCCTGGTTATACTAAGGCTTAGTCTCCTGTACACATTTCTCTTCCTCATCTTCAGTGCCACATGAGCTATACTCCTCCTAATGTTTCCTACCAGAAGTATTTATTTGTCTACTTTTAATCATTAGAAACAATTTTAAAGATTGTCTGCTTTTTCTTTGTCTCTATTTGTTTTCTGATCTCCACACAAATCTAATTTAGCTTGTAAATCTTTCAGGACTCCATGCTTATTTTAACCTTATTTATATTTAATAAGAAGAATGGACTGATACCAGCAATGGCAGACTTAGACACACTGGCAGTAGAAGAATCCCTCCTTTCATTTTTGCTTACACTATGTTTTACTTTGTTAAAAAAGTAGAATCTATTTTTGTGATTCTAGAATGCAAACTTGCTGGAGCTTTTGAAATCTTCCTTCAAACATAAAAAGGCAAGTCTTTCAGCAAGAGGACAGGCAGTGTGATACACTGTTCTGCTGTTCTGAATATTATTAAAAATATCAGGAAACATCCTGCATTTCATGGACTGCTAATAAAACTAATGTTAAGGAAACTTCCCTGTCTGACCATGTAGAAACCACTCTTGTTAGCCACTCTCACACCACCTGAGCTGGGACTGAGGCCCCTTTGCAGCTGCACCCCCCACACTCAAACACTCAGACAAGGTCCCCTCACCAGCTCGACCCCAGGTTTCCCATAGCAGGCTCTCAGACATCTGGATCCTTAAAATAACTTAATCTTGGTATGACAGCTCAAACAGAGACCCCAAACAAAGGAAACCCTGGACTTTCATACCTCACAGTCCCAGCAAGCCAAAGTCCAGAGTCCTCAGCTCCTGCTGTGCCTCCAAGTGTCCAGTCCCCTTGCCAGGCCACGGGTCCTTGTGCCCATTGTCGTGCAAAGAGTCAGCAATCATAACCTTTGGCGTGGGACCCCCAAGCTCCAGAGCTCAACCTGCAGCTCGCACTGCAGCTGCTCATGGAGCTACCTGCACTGAATGTATTCCTCCACACTACGTAAAAAGAGCCCTGTTGAACCCATGATCAAATTTGTTCCCATATTAAAAAATCTGAATTTAACCTTGATGAGTGGTAAGACTGCCCTGTGTCACTATGGGACAGGATCCATCCATTAGAAGTGAACATCCTCCCATTCCTGTCCTTCCACTTTAAAGTCCTGACAGTTCTCTTAATACTTCTATCTAAAACTCTTAGACCATATGTGTAAAAACTTCTTCTGGAAAGGCAAGAAGTTTCCTAAGTACCATGACTGCAACAGAAGTCTGAGAGAGATAGTTGAAAAATATTCAATCTACCTGTTTTGTTAAAATATTCCACATGTCACATGAATGCATAATGAGTAATGGTAACAAAAAGTCTTACAAAAAACTTATGACCCTGAAGAGGAAAGAGTTACATAACCATGAAATAGACAAATCATTGCTCTATCCCCTTCCCTTTTTTTGCTTTAGTAATTCTCAAAGTTTCAGATCAAACACTGCTCAGGTTTGTAACTGGCACAACTATGCAATTCACAGGAAGATCATCTTGCATGGATACCCAACCGCAGTCAGGTCCACCAGCAGGATCTTACCAGCTGAGTCCTTTCACACTGTATGAATAAAAGTAACAAAATTAAATTAACAGTAGACTGAAACCTAAATCTTGGTTTGAGCTCTTAGGCTGATGGTAAGTAATAGGAACAGAAAGGCAGGGAAGATATTGGAAATGAGGATATGGATATAATGCTTAAACGGCAGCAGAATATGGATGTCTGCTGAAATCAAGGGAACTGTTTTCCCTCCCTCAAGGCAGAAAAAAATCAGTCTTCCACAAAATCACAGCCATGAGAGCAAAGTTATAATTTGGCTCTTCAAAGAGAATTTTCACTCACTCTTTACACAACTGTGGAAAGAAGAATGTCAGTCTTATTTACACAAACTAGGATAAATATTTATAAAAGGTTTTGACCCTCAAGTTTCGTGACATAAAGCATGCAAAGCTAATCCCATCTTCAGAAAAGCTGACACCTTCCTCTGGAACATCTAGCACGTATCCCTGTTATTGCACAAGAGTGAATAACAATGACCATTGATCTGATTCATAACAAATATTTCTGTGGCTTCAGTGGATCATGTGAATGCAAAGCAAGAGTGGGGTTTGGAGGCTTAAAAATTGCATTATTATAGCAGAAGAAAAGATAAAGTCTCTATCCTGATACTGGAATTCAAGTCTGTTCAATGATCTAATTTTCCACTTTGTATTTAAAAACACGTAACTTTAAATTCAAGTATACATCACCATGTCTGCTATTGCCAACATAGCTGATGAGGAAATGTTGTGTGATTTCTGACAACATCAGAGTAGAATAACAATCATTTCAGAATTGGGCTTGGAGCCTCATTTTGAAATAAGGTGCAGCAGAGGACATTCTGCAAGAGTTCTTCCCCTCCTCTCCTTGGGTGAAAGTATTCCTAAAATCAGCATGAATATTCACAAGGAACGACTACCATCAGCCATACTGGGCTCCAGCCAGAGGTCTCTTATTAATAAAGTGACACTTAAAGATTTCTTCCTCCTGTGCTAGAAAAGGTGTTGCCAGTCCTGGATCTGGTCCTCAGAAAAAAAACCGTTGTAGCATCCACTACTTGTTGAGTTTTGTGTGCTGTTTCTTCACCTGTCTTTTGAATGCATATTGCAAGCACTTCTGAATAGGAATTCACTTAATACTGTAGTACAGTATGGTTCTTTTCTAAGTTGAGACACTGCTAAAAATAATAAAAGGAGACAATTCTGCCTTATGTGACATAGCTGGATGCTTGGGGTTTTTTTGTTTCTTTACAATGTTTTTTCTTTGTTCTTCACTCTGGATCCTTATTCTGTATCCTGAACTTATTGCAATATAAAACTAACATGATATTTGCAGTGATCCAAGATAGATATTCATTGTTTCAATTACTTTGGTGCAGAAACAGTAAATAGAATAGTGAATAGGAACATCTGGAGTAGTTTTTGGACCAAATTTCTAAATTACTGCAGAAATTTGACCTGTGTATTATAAACTTGCCTGTGTCCCTCGTATTTCAAATAGGACTTATGCCAGATCTCTGTGAAGGTGAGACAATCCATCTCAACAGGACTAACCCACTGGGAAATAAAAGATTACTTTAATCACTTTAGGTTATCAGGAGACTTTTATAATAAAAGATGCACTTTCCTGATTATACATCCTTGTCAGAAATACCAGGAGAGTGAGTGAGTTTTGTGTGGCTTGCATATCTGCTTTAAGGCTGCTGTGACAGCAAAACTTGGCAGAATTAAATATGAATCTTTGCATGTGGTTTCTATAAATCCAACATTTTCCACTTTACAGTCCAGAAAAGATGATTGAGCAGATGGTAATGCAAGCCACTGGATTTATGCAATTTTTTTCTAAAACTGGGAGTTTTCACTCTCAAAAACAGCTTATATATATGAGGGCCTGAAAAGGCTGAATACTAATTTTTTTGGCAGAGCACCATGCTCACATAACCTAGGTACACAAATAGTAGTGATAAATAACCTGACTGTAGGAGGTACAGAAAACAAATTCTTTCTGTGTCAATGAATTATCTCTCAGTCAACTTCAGATATGCATATATATACCTATTTGTGTGCAATATTTTAATCCATTTATAAAACAAAGAACTAGTGCTTGTCTGCATTTATGCAATCTAAATAAAATATGTTAAAACCAAAAAATCTAAGGAGCAGGATGCATGAAGCGTGAGCAGGGACATAATAATGAATGCATTTTTGTTTTAAGAATTCTTCTCAGGAGCTGCTGTAATCAGTGACTCAATGCATAACTTATTAATAATGCTTCATAAGACGCTCTTTCAGCAGGTTTTCAACTTTCCTACTGGGGCCTCATGTGAACTAAAAACAAAGCTCTGCATTTTATTATTGCTCTGTTATTCTTGCAAGATTTCCCTGAAGGCTGAAGTCTCCCTGCACTGCCTGGGAACCATGCACAGACCGAGGAGGTCCCACAATGTTTTCAGTGACTGTGCTTTTACTGATACTGGATGATTCTTTTTATCATAGGATTTTTTCCTGGGTATATGCCATGCTTATTCAAGATTTCCGGTCAAAAATACCGTATTAACCTCGCCATAAGGCCGTGGAAGGAAAATCTGTCTCCTACTATCAGGCACAGCAGCATTGATGTTGGGCGTGTGCTCGTGCTCAGGAACTTCTGTAGTCAGCAGGAAGTCAGGGGATCTTCCAGGAAGCAATTCTGCCAATTTAAGGCCAGCGTGACCTTCCAGAAGTGCCTTTCACTCGTGTTCTAACACAGAGAATCCTTGGGCCACTGGGTGTCCCATCAGGACCTGTGTTTTAGCATGTCTGTCACATGTCCTGTGGGGACAGTCTTGCTGTGGATATGTGCCCTATGAGAGCTAACCAGCCTTTGCATAGACACAGTGGGCTGTGAAGAGGGGACCTCAGGACCAGCATCCTAGACCGAAAAATCCTCCAGCAGGGATTGTCTTTATTTGCAGCTCATACAGAGCTGAGCACATTTTTTGGCTCTTTACACTGCGCAATAACTCTTAATAACAGCACTGTCTGCAGGCCAGAAATGCTCTGATTCATCTCAGCTTGTAATTCTGGGGTCTGTATTAATGTTTCTTCATAGATTTTTTTTCTGAATGGATCCTACATACTTTCATACCAACCACAGTGTGATTTTTATTCTTTTTTTAATTGTGGTTTCCAACCTCCCCTACCCTTTATAAATGCTTTTTAAATTTCCCGTTTCCTGCTTGATGCTGCAAAACTCCAATGCATTAAAATGCCCACTAGCCTTGGAATGCATCCTGATAGTGCTGCTTGGCATAAATCCTTGCAGAGCACTCTGGACTCCAGCAGTCTTCTGAAGACTGTCGACAATTGCAAGAGCTTCATGATTCACTTCTGCCATTCTCATGAATTTCCCTGAAGAATCATTAAGGATCTGGTATGGGTAGAATATTATAACTTTGCAGTCACAGGCAGGTAATTTAAATGGAGGGCAAAGCTCTTTTCTTTGCCATCAAAAACATGTCTGTTGCCTATTACCTCTGAAAGCCCCCCCTCCCCTTCAGCCTTTGCTCAGAGAGTCCACATTTCTGATCCATAGCAGATGGAAGAAAATTATTAGGCTTACACATAAGGACCAGATCCTGCAGTCCTAGCTCCTTTCTTATTCTGGCAGATTTCCCATTGACTTCAGTGCCAGAGTAATAAACATAGAAGGACAGCTGGATCTGTAGCAAAGATATTATTGTCAGCTTCCTCTATATTTCTCAGAATATTTTTCACAGACTGATTACTGAGATGTAGGAAAGCGTATTTTCCCTACCCAATGTCTTGTTTGTATTCACTATGTTTAATGAGGTTCCACTGTGTCAAAGTAATGCATTTTAAATTTAACATTCAAATTGTAATCCATGATTGCTACATTGCAAGGAAGGGGGCAACACCATCCAAAAGATTGGACACTGATCTGGAACAGGTCGATCCTCTTTCCTGGGGACTCTCTGTGGGAGATCCTTTAACTATTTTGTCCCTCTGTTTCAAGACATTTTTTTAATATCTGGGTAAAATGAACTTTGCATGCAGTAAGCAGCATTGTGAGTACCATGAAGCCTCTCTAGATCACTTTGGGCACCCATCGGAATGTAGTTTACATCAAAGAATAATCACAGTGAATCCGCATGGACTTGGCTGCTTTGTTTCCAGAGTCTAACACACAACACAAGTGAGTCATTATTTTAACATTGTATACCTTTCCTGTTTATAAGCAGAAGCAAGAACAATCTGGAAATTATTTCAGAAGGCATTTTCATTTTTGCAAATTGTACTCCCAGACTTTATCTTCTACAACATTCACTCTCCTTACACTGCAGATGGTTTGGGGAATTGGGTTTTTTTTACATTTCATTCAAAACTCTTGGGGACAGAACTCTTGTTAAATTTCTGCATGTAAATAAGGAATGACAGCATATCCATAAACAAATATGCATTTGCTATGTATATATCACCAAAATTCCAATAAACTCAGTAGAAGAGGGGTGATTCCATGGTTGGTTATTTGGGCAGAGCTGCCTTTTCTGTCCATGTGTTTCATGCATGACTTTGAAAATCTAAACTTCATCCTACCTCCATTTTACTTTCTTCAGTTAAAGTACCTAATTTTTTAGGCTTTGTTATCAATGGAGAAAAATAGGCCCCCGCATTGTGCCTGCCTGTTATCTGTATTCACCCTTGAGATGCGATGGGATTGAACAGGACTCAGCTGTTTGATTTGAATAGGTGTCTAACAGATACTGTAAGCCTGATAATTATTTTCTCTGTGTCCCTTCTTCAGTTTTAAAACGGAAATAATTTTAAAATCTCCCAAGATTATCTTGGTACTGACAGCTAAAGAAATTATTAACAATGTATCAGTGAACTGACACCAATAAAGTGTGGGAAGACCAGTCACCAGCTTCTAAACACAGCTCTGAAGACAGGTAAGACAGAGGACTTCAACCTAGATATAGTAATGGCAAGATTTTAGCACCCACAATTTGAGAGCATGGAAAGATCTAGCAAAATCAAATGTACTGGGACTGGTCTAGGCATAACTGTTGTAGATTGGATGTAAATGAAATAGCTTAAGTAAGTTTGACTGAGGTCCAAGCATTTCTCCAAGAGGCAAACTAAGAGGATTAGGTCACTGTAATAGTCTCAGTGCTCTTATGTGTATCACCCCGGACCTATTCACAAGTACGTAATTCTATTCTGCTCTAAAGCCAAAGTTTCCCTCATAGTGGTTTTGTTTTTTTTTTTTTGTAAAATCACTGAACTGATTTCACAGTCAGAAGTACATGGGGTCTTTCTATGTGCTCATGGTGTTATTCAATGTTATGATTTACCATTTGTATATAGTTCCATGTGTTTGTGAAAATAAGTTTATGATTTTCACTGCAGTGTGTGGAGAAGCAATCACTGGTCTGCAGTTTTCCAAAGTAGAGGTCCCTGAAATCCTGAGGAGTTTCATTGCCTGTAGCATAGAAATGCTTGTGAGATACAGAAATAAGAGGGAATAACAAAAAGGAAGTTGGATTACTATCAGCCTAAATAGGAACAATCAGATAGCAGATAAATAGTGCGTAGGTAAAAGAAATTTAGCAAAGGTAACTAAGTTGTAATAAAACAGTGAGACGAAACTAACTAAAAGATAATCTAAGATGAAAACCTGGGAATTTTCCTAATAATGGGCTTTTTTAAAGTAGAAATAATCTCCTGGAGGAGCCAGCGGAAATATTATGAGATAAATCAATTTTGAAAAAAATGAAAAAGGTTTGAGTACAGGGAGAAATCTCCCACTAGAAATGAACAAGTGGGTTTACCTTCTTTCTTCACTGTGCAGCTGACGGATATCTGAGAAGTAGGAAAAAATATAAATTGTGAGGGAAAGATACAGGTTTGATTCCCAGGCTTACTACAGATTTTCTGTGAGAACTTGACTAAATCACTAAAGTTCTCATTTAGAGCTGACTGGGAAATGAATTTCACTACTATGTAGAATGTCAAGGTTCAGGGAGGAAAAAAAAAAGTTGTCCTTAACCAAGATGAACTTTGGCATATTGCACCGCAATGAAATTCTGTGGGAATAAGAAAGGCAGTGACCTCCCATTCCCTTGCTACTGCTCAGCTCCCTGACTGTTCACTTGGCAACCAGCTGGAGCCAGAGCACTGAGGCATCCTTCCAGCAGGTGCAGTTCGTGTTTACAATGTTTCCTCTATTGCAATCTGGTTAAAGCACAAATAAAAACATGTACCCCCAGGGTTAGCTGCTCAGCCTAGGCTCTGCTTGCTCTGCAACAGCTCCTCTGACTTTCCTGTGTGTTTGGCTGGCACAGAACAAGTTCTTCCCAATTACTGCCTCTGGGAAGGCCACTTCAGTGGAGACTGGTTTGGGCTTTGTTGGCTGCTGAGAGAGGAGAGAGAGCAGCAGCCTTTACATTTGCAGCTTTGCTCCCTTCTGACTTTGTGCCACTGGGAGCTCTGTATCCACAGCAGCTGCCAGGATAAGGATAAGTGCAGCGTTGGAACTCTCTGCCTGAGCTCCTTTACAGAAAAAACGTGGAGTTGTCATATAGAAAACCCACGCCGTGATCTGGTAATGAAGATCCAACACATTTCCCCATTACTTGTGCTGTCACAGTTGCTGGGTTTTTGCTGCCTTATGGGCAATCTGTGAAATGAATGCTTCTTGCAGCGTGCAGTCACTTGCACAACAAACAGACACTAAACATTTTTCTGCCTCAGGCAACCAGGGTTTGACTGATACGTGTGAACTGGCTCTGGCTGCTTGTGCCTCTGCTTACTGTTCCAGGCTCTTCGGGTTCCTTGTTCACTGCTCTGTCGGCTGTCTGAGATGTCTCTCAGCAGACAGTCCAGGATGAAGCAGGTGTGAGGAAGAGAAACAAAGAAACTGATAGTTCTTAGAATTAGATTAACTCTCCAGCCTCCTGCTAGACAATGGCATTTTTGAACATACGATTTGCTTTAACTGGTTTGTGCTCATTTGCAGGCAACCCACAATGGGAGCATCACTATCAGTGAATGTGCCTCTGTAACAGGGACTATTTTATAGCCTGGAAATGACACAGATCTGATCAGTTGTCAATACCAAGTCCAATGACATATTTGGCTTAATATGGGTATATTGTTATACTGCAAATTTTCTCTAAGATGATCACCTACAACTGGAAATAAGTAAGATGTGAAGAGATCCAGATGTGAAGATGTGTAAGATGTGAAGATATAATTAACTATATAATGTAATCCCCTGCTTATTACCCATAGGATTTTAATAATAGTTGTGCCCAGAATTCTCATGCGCAAAGAGGTGATATTGCATTGTGGGATGTGTTCCAATGGTGTAAGAGACAGTCTTGGCATCTAAGTTGGCAGGATGGAGAATGGAAGAAGTGTTTGCTGATGCAAAGGTGAGTCACAACACAGTGAGTGACAACGTACTTGACATGGGAAACAGTTAAATCGTATTCAGTGCTTTTACATCAAGTCCTTATTCTGCTCCAGTCTCATTCTAATGTTTCATTCAACTGTGTTCAAGAAGGATTTATACATGCATAAGATATAAAACTGCCAGCAACGAAGGTGACCTGCAAGATTTTTAATATCTTGCTGTAGTGAGCTATGCGTGTAAATTAACCCTGAAATTAAATCTGTAAATGACTACCAAAAGCTCTTACCTTCCACTTTGTCTGATACTTGGCAAAGAAGCTTTCAGTAATGCCTACTAATTTTTTGACTGCAGATAATGCTGATAAAAGAAGCAAATGTTAGAAGATGACTGAACATACATATACATTAAAAATTTTAATCTGCTGACCTGAAATCTCTTATATTACCCTGTTTTTTCTTGAGGAATCACAGCACCACTAGTCAGTCATTCCAAGGGGCTCCAAGCCAGCCTTCTCTTAGCAGTGGCAGCAGGTGCTTGATTCCCTGTGTATAATGTCTTCAACCACTGCTACAGTCAAGATCTCAGTATACCAAAGCACTCCTGTGTTCAGCATCTGCAGAAACAGACTGCAGCTCCAAACATCAAGGAACACCAGTATGTGCCTTGAATGCGCCCCCTGCAACTCCAGGGCTATTACTGTGATGAACTAAGGCAGAACTTGGTGCATTGCCACAATGTAATGAAGGCCACTTCCATGTAGTAAGAAGGATTGCCTTTGCTCTGAGTCAGTGTATCTTACCAGGATGCATGGCAAATGGGATTCACACAGAATTACACAGAATCCTCCTTTCAGGCCACTGAATAACAACAGCGTCCATGTACTATGCCAAACATACCACATCCAAAGTTTCTGTAGAGGATGTACTACCCAATGAAATTTGGCTGGCAAAGCTGTGTATTTTGAGTGTAGTAACCCATCTCCCTGTTCAACGTTTCCTAGTGTGCTCGATGTTTCAATTAACTTTTACTGTAAGCAAACTGAAGTGAAATACAACCTAAATTCTTCATTTTCTTCTTAACTACAAGCACAGATATTTGTAATTCACTGTTAAACACACATGCAAGCTTGCAGAATGGAAGCCAAAGTAGAGTTCACTCTAGAGACTGCATTCAAAACTCCAAAAGCATGAAGGAAAACATGGCCAGTTGATTTTCACTTTTCTTTGGATTTATGCAAATTAGCTTGAATAATTTCCAAGTCTCATTTCTTACCAATAGGTGGCACCAACATTTTCTACTTTCCTCATGATACATTGCCAGTAGTGAGATTTAAAGTCTACCTCAGTGGTAAATTATCTACTAAATCATGATGAGTTCTGTTCTGTTCCTTTCCCTGCAGATTGTGGCTGATCACTATACAGTGGTACATGTTTTGTTCTCCAAGCATTTCACAAACTCTGAGTGGGATGTTTTGCTAGATACATTACCAATAATTCAGGCTGCTGTTCTCGTTCCTGTTGTGGCAGTCATTTTAACAACGTTTTATTGGTGTCTGGGTTTATGGTGGTTTGTTTAGGTTTGGGGATTCAGGGTGTTTTATGTTTGATGGCTTTCTTCAGCCTTTCACACAAAGATGTTAGTGTATGTGCCAACTTTTTCTTAAAATGATCTTGCCTTTCCCCCTTTGCAGGTAATAAAAAAATTGAAAAGTAGACTTTTAAAAAGCCAAGTAGGTTTTTTTTCTGTCTCATGATTATATGATTGCAGCCTTTACAGCCAAGATTCTACCACAAGGAATTTAATAGCGATTCCCTAAAAAGTTTCAGTCATGTGAATTTCATTGTTGTTTTGGAGAATATGGTACTAAAATACTAAAAGGAGGAAAAGTCACAGGAACTAAAAGCAAGAACAGCTTTGGCAAAATCATTTAATTGATTGAGAGAATATTCACTGCCCTGTTTTAGTGAGAGAATCCTTGTTCCCAATGGAAGATCCACTAGAAGTAACCTGTAATTCTGCATGAGAGTCCAGTGATTTTCTTTGCTAGTCATATTTTCCCTGTTCCAGATTAATCACCAGTGGACAAAAGACTTTAATTTTCCAGTTGAGATTCCCAGACAAGACTGTTTTCTTATTCTCTCCTTTCATAGTCATCATTACAAGAATGTAGTTTCAGGGTTGTAATAGCCATTACGTGAATCATAATCCCAAATTTTATTAACTGTTTTATTTTTTGGAATGTGAGGTTTGACTCACAGATTCTTTCTTATTCACCTGAATTCATGGCGCTTCTGATCAGGAAACAAGAATGATATTTCACCTAAATTTAAACTCTAAAACCTGCCTACCTACCAGCCTATATACACAAATCATTTCCAAGTGTTTATTAAGTTTGCTGTTCTAAGAAACATTGTGAAAACAGAGCCCATCCTATGGATGACGGCCAAGATTAATGAAAGTTCGGGCATCCAAGTGCCATTTACATAGAAGTTGGTCTCCTTCTAACATAATTTATACCACTGACTTGTCATCTTTATGTCTTGCTTATTCATAAATCAAACCAAACCTCTTCATTGATTCTGCATCACCTTGTTGCAATCTGAATACTCACTTCCCCAAGCCTCATATTCTCAGACTTGTCAGGTGCTTAATTTCTCCAACTGAATGCCACATCTGCATTTACAACATGAGCACATGAGCTGATGAAATACCTAAGACGAAAATAACCATCAGTATTCTTTACATCTCTGATAACCTTGTCATCAACTTCTCTTCATGCCATACAGGTGTGTCTAAAATCCATTTGCAACATCTGAAAATGCTCTTTTACTTGTATTCAAGTTATTGAATTACTCTAGTGACTTTGGTGTTGTGAATATGCCCTAAAATGGGAGACATTACTTGATCCAAACTATTCAGGAAAGCCAATGTATTTAAAATAGTCACTATCCCACTCCTTAAATGAATTTTGCTGGCCTTTATACAGCCTTAATTAACGTCTCCCTTTTGCATGCTGAACAGTCTGGAGTTTTCCATTTCTCTACAACTGAAAGATTCCAAAACACACACCTATGGCTGAAACTTGTTTAATTTGGGATTTTAGGTATCCACCCTGTATTTCAAAAGTAGACTGTGTGACGCAATATTGTTTTCAGCTGCAGACTTTGTAAAACAAGTATTGAGTAATCACAATGTATCTTTATCCTTGTGTGTGCTTAGCAACCCTACAGGTCTGGATGACAAGAAGAATTTGCCCTTGGATAGCAAGTTAACAAGACATCAAACAGTCAGGAGGAAAAATAAAAGCTTTGCTTATATTTCACAAGGAGTATGGAATGAATAAAGAACCTAGCAGTCACATTGGTTTATATTACGGCAGGATTTTAAACTTTTCACTTTTAGATGTGGGCAGATGCTCTAGGGAGGTCTGGAAGCAGGAACAAGAAACTTTCTCTTTTTGCATCCAATGGAGTAGCTGTCAGAAGAACAGCTGTACAGGAACAAGATATTTTTTCACCTTGCCACTAGCACTAAATAGATGTTCAATAATGGTTGGAAGAAAATGAAAAACGAAAAGGAAAATGTAAAAGGAAAAAGAAAAAGGAAGGGGAAAGGGAAAGGGAAGAAAAAAGAAAAGAAAATGCTACTTAATATTCTTCAATATACTTCTCAAAGGAATCATAAAAAAAAATGGGATGAATATGATACAGAAACCTAAGGGGGTCATATTAAGGCTTGTCCAAGTAGTGATGCTTTCCAGAGAAATGAGGAAAGCACTTGTTAACATCTCTGAGGTCCCACACGGTGTGCCAGAGTCCAACCAGACATAATGGGGTTGACATATATTCCATACAGGAATTAGATCAGAGGAGAAGATATCTGTGGTCATGGCACAGCAGGTACTGAGGTGACTGTGTTTGGGGAGTTTACATACTCAGAAGAGTGAGAAGGCACTCCCTTGAAGAGGGTTTGTGTGTCCCTTAGTAGCACAACCTATCGTCCTCTGCTGTTGGGAACCCAAAAATTGTTTGTCAAATGAATTATGACTGCATTTAACTGATCTCAGTGGTCTGAGGAGGTATCTGAAGTCAGAATTGTTGCTGACCTTGTCATCAACTGCCTTGCACTGAGCTTCTATTCACACTGCAGGGAACTCCCACTCCCTCATAGCAAGCCACTCTGGGAAGGACTCTGACTTGTCGGCCAGTTAAATTTTTAGGAGCAAAAGGGGCACACGAGATCTTCTGGGTCAGGAACAGAGGACACCTTACAGCTCAGGGAGTTCTGGAACAGACACGTTGCAGAGTAGGGAAACACAGGTTTCCAAATGCACTTTCCTTGTCCAGATTCTTGAATACTACTAAAGGGAAGGAATGCAAAGGCTGGCAGCTCCCATCTCAAGCTCACAGTCAGAGTCATGTCTGCCTTCCAGGGTAAATGCAACTGTTGGACTCAGGCTTCCCGGCTCACACTGACTCACACTCTGTGCTCAGAAAAGAATGGTTTTAGAAGAATTAAGCACACAGAGATACAGTTTAGCACTTGGTAGGAAGGATTGCTGAAATTAAGTTCATACTCAATTTTGGAAGACAAATGCTTCTAAAAATCTGCTGCCTACGGCTAAATAGAGCATGGTTCACGCAATCCATCTCCTCTGACTTTCACCATCTACGGTCTAGGTGTCTACACTGGAACTAGTGGCTTTAGGCTCAAGAGAGGGAAATAGATGCTTTTAAAGAGTGGGTCATCTGACCTATTTTATATATCTCTGTTAGGAATAGACAAATGAAGGTCTGAAGCACCTATTTTTTTCTACTGACTTAAAAATTCAGAAAACTAGATAAGAAACTGTTCATGTAGGTGAATCTGACTTTGTGTATCCTGGAGCTCCCACTGCTAGAGTTGCAATCCACATTATCCAATTTAGGCAGCGACTGACAATGCAAGGCTGACATTTATAGCTTTACTAATAATCTATGTCGAGGTGGTACAGCTGGTTGGGAAGGAACAAACAAGTAATTAAAGGAGTATATTTGCTTCCCTTGAATTCAGTCTGTATGAGGTTTTGATTTGATGACTTTGTCAGAGATGCAGCAGTCTCTCCTAACCTAAGTCTCACAGTAGATAGAAATGTCTGCTTGACAGCAGGCAGGAAAAAATTGTATCTGAGAAAGTTATTTTCTGGGGGGGAGGGGCAGGGAAGGAATGACAGCTTTCTTTTTGACCAATAGTACATTTATTAAGTTAGGAATCCTGTAGTTAGATTTGGTTGCTGACTAACTAATCTTTCTCAAGTAAATACCTAAGCTTTCAGTAGTTCAATGGAGTGAGATAGGCTTGCCAAAGGCACACATAACTTAGGTAACTGCTCTCTACACTGACTGTATCAACCCTCAAAGTGATCTTCCTAAGTCAGCTGGCAATCCCCTGGGGAGTGAGGAAGCTGCTGGAGTTCCTGGGGCCTCATCATCACATCAACTCTTCCAGCAACTGACAGGGTAACTCACTCACTCCCTGCCTCATCTGGGTGGCAGTGGCTCTCCTGCAGGAGAGATTGGTGCATATCTCTCCTTGCATCTGAGCAAGTACAGGGGATTCATTTAACACCTCTGAATTTTTCAGACTAAGAAGAGGGTTACTTCAGGAATAAAAAATCCTAAAACACTAGATATCAGAAGACTGGATCCTTGTTTGGGTCTTTCAGCTCTTTTACATGGCTCAGATCTCACCATATATGATCACAAATTTCATTAAAATGTTTCAGTAAAAGTTGCCACCTGAGCTGCTGTTTCCAAGGGTCTATTATATCAAATTGCACAATGATCTCTCAGCTGTACATATATTATTCTCTCATTTTATAGGTTTTTCAAGCCTTTCATTTTATTACTTTTAAATGACATTATTGCATTAGTTCACAAGGGCCTGTAATTTCTGTGTTCTCAAAAAAACTTGGAAACAACAAATGTAACTGCTTTAGTTTATAGCAGTGTTGCATTAATATATGAGAGGATATTCTTATCACATCAGATCTATTTCATCCCACATTTGAGAAACTATTTTGGACTATTTGACATTACTTTATCTTGTCCATCTTTGTTTTCAGCAATACAGTGTGAAATTAAATGTATTCATATCTTAAGTTCTTAAAAATGAAAGTCATCTTTGTATAGAATCTAAAGTAATGATGTCTTGGGTGGCTGCCCAAGTATTTAATCCATGGAAAAGTTTTAATATTGATGCAGCATTGTTGCTAAAGATAGCAAGTCAGTTGCAGTCACAGTCATCGTATATATTTTAAAGATGGTCTGGCACAAACTTTGGCATATCCTAGATTTCTCTAACAAATGTCTCATTGGGTGTCCGATTGCTGTTATATTACTTTATGACATGTAAGGAAGTGAGGAGAGGGAAACTTGTGAAATCTATCCTCCAATTTCTTCCACTGGAAAAAGTATTAAAGAATATTTTAAGAGCACCCTACCAAGTCACATTTACCAAAATCTTCCCTCTTTCTTTTTTATTTTATATGCTGGTCTTAATTACGTGTTTCATCTGTATGCTGGTTTTAGTCATTTGCTAAGAATAGCCTTTGATAATCTATTTTCTCTTTTAGGCTGTTTGTGACTGAATCAAACTCTACAGACTATTCACTGCTCAAATTTTTAACATAAGAAATGGTTCAATTCATTGGAGTCCATGTGTTAAACTGCTATCAAACTGTTTCAAGTTCCTTCTGCAATGAGCATGGCATGTTGCTTGCTGTATTTTCAACAAGGCAAGTCATTCAGGATATGAGAAAGTATTGAAGTGAGGGCTCCACTGGTTCCCTCAATAATTTCCTTACACAGTAATTATACCCATCCCAGGTAAAAATATGTTTTCAGTTTCTAATTTTTACCACATGGATTTGTTTTCCTGTTGTTGGCTCTTATGGACTCTGACAGTCGTGTATGAGGTGGACTGTGTGACATTGACACTTGTTTAGCTCCTGCATACTGTCAGTTCTTAACAAAGCAGTGTCCTCAGCTGGATGTGGTATGGGGAGCAAGGGTACAGGGAACTGAGATTATTTCCACCTCCTTTCAGCTGTGTCCATGGAAGTTCATTTGCAGTTGGCAACCCATGCAATCAGAGCAGGGCTGGATCCCCTCCCTGTTTCTTCCAGGTCCTATCTCTTAAGAAAATGCTACCAGTAACCTCTAAACATGGAGGTGGAAGTCCAAACTCATGGATGCTTTTACACAGGGACTTTCTGTCTGTCTTGTGCCTGTAGTGGCCCATAAAGAGCCAGCTGTGTTCAGGCACACCTGGGTAGTTTGCAGAGCTTTGTGTACAAAATGCCACCTGCTCCGTTTCTGTAACTCTGCCTTGTACAATCTATGAGTCATGCCAGCCAACCTGCACCAGATTAAGGGTTTTAAAAGGCAGCGCTATTGATCTAGCACTGTGTTACTGATAAGTGGGAAAGATTTATAAGAAAAAAAAAAAAGACATGTAGCAAATGTAAAAATAAAAGCTCATGGTCTTGCTGCCTTTAAACATCCCAATAAGGCACCTCCCATGGAAAACAGTGGAGGTCCCGTTCTTGTGCAATTCACACCTCACTTTAGATGAGGGATTTCAGTTTCCCTGGAGCCATTTTTATTGCTTATGGTCATAATGTAATTGCTTTTAGAGGAAAAATGAAAGAAGGAAAAAAACCTGGGAAAGTTCTTTTGAAAACTTTGACGTATTTGAACTATATGGGATAATCCAAGGTTAACTAAGTAGAAGAAAAACAGCAGAAAGACTAATTGAGAATTAAATTACATCCAAGTAAGTGTTAGCATTAGGAATAAACTAATAGATAGCATGGCTAAGATATAGCATTGGATTTATATTTGACTTATACAGAGGAATTTCATACTTGAGAAATATACAGTTTTTACAGACAACAACAAATGTTATTATCACCATTATACTTTGGGGAAGCTACAGACTCATAAACTAAGACTAAATGAATTATATGCCAAAGAACAAAGAGAACTGCTAGCAGAACTAGGTCTCTTGATTCCCACTCTGTTTTTTCCATTGGACTTTATTGAATGAAGTATAAACCACATGCATAAATTTTAAGGAATCTTTTTCTTGTTGTCTTTATGAGATATTGCACTTTCCATCACTTGCATAAATGGAAAAGAGGAAGCCTTTCTTTGCTGGATGCATCTTTTTTTTTTTTCTTCCACAGAGCTTTGGGAAATGAATTGAAAGCAGTTAGAACTGGTAAGGGACATGATGGAGTACTAATATCTGTGAGTTCACACTTCTAGAGTATTTTAAAATTTGAGTTCTAAGCTTCAAAAAAAAGCAATGATATAATAAAAAGGGAATTTGGAGTGGGCTGTATGTAAAGAAGCAATGCAGAGCATTTTTAATGTGCACATATATAGTCTTGGTGCCCTGAGCTACAGAGTTATGCTACACGAAAATGACACCTGTCCATTGGATTGCCTTGCTCATTATATATTTGCTCCTCAGACTGTCAGCTTTTGGTTTGGCTTTTTTTTTTTTTTTTTGTGGCTCTCTATACTGTCTGGTTGTAGTCTGAGCCTCAGCTGTCCCAGAGATGCCTCTCCCAAACTTCACATTTGTGTCTAAGAGCTGCCATTCCCTCTCACCAGCTGTTTGCCCCACCTAATAGTTCCTCTTTCTATCCTACTTGCTTCTTTTGTCTATTTATATCTACACTAATGCTTGTAATTCTAGAATATACTTGTAATGCTTTAGCACAGAAGTCAGGCATTCTAATTCTGAATCTCCTATAGATATAACTTGCCTTTTCCTTGGCGCTAACAGAATCTAGTTTAATTTTCTTTCATGCTGAAAAGAAAGTGCTATTTTTTAAGTCTCTGTGGAGCTGGTTGTTTTCTCCATGGATGCTTTCATGGTGTACCTATCTCAGTATGGTACAAATTTTTAGTAAGGTTCTTTTCCCCCCACACCCACTGTTGTGCAAGCATTGGGAGACAGGGACAGGCATATTTTATAAATTAAAAAGAAATCAGTCAGTACATTGAAGCAATTAGTGTAAAAGAGTTCAACAGACAAACAGGCAGACAGGGCTCTCTGTGCTGTTTGTCTTTTCCTGCCCCCAAAGCTTTAAGTGTAGTACAAGAGCTAAATGAACAGAATGAAAAATGACTACATATAGTGGGCCAGGCTCCAACCTTACTGACAGAGTTGTAAATCCAGAATAAGAGCATAAAACCTGCCATCCTGGGTGAGCATGAAAGTCCTTTTAGTCCTTTTAGTTCAGTCCTGGAGAACAGTGGGCAGGAGCAAAGACTCAGGACAAGGATAAGGCAGATAAAGTATACTTCTCCTGCTGTAGCCTTTGAACTGGAGCCTAATTTAATGGAGACAGAGATTGTAGTCAATGGTTGAGTTTAAAAGCCACAAACAGACCTCTCCTCTGTGATCTAATCCCTTCTTAAATCTGTGGATGTTGGGAGCCCCACAACATCCCAGTGCAGTGAACTCTATAATTTCACTACATTTTAAGTGAAAAAGCTTTTGCTTTCAACCAATTGCCTGATCATTTCACTGCATGCTCCTTTTGTATTGTGAAAAACTGGGACTGCACTTTCCCATTTGATATTTTCGTGCCATTTGTAATTTTATGGTAATTTCACTAATGCCACTGGGGGCCCTTTCAACTGATACTGCTGTAATGCAAGCTCAGAGACTTGTTTTTAAGGAATCTGATTAATTCTAAACTCCAGCTGCTACATTTGTCAGGATAGTCTCCCTAACCATATCTGTTTACAAGAGGAAAGCCTTCTGGGGTACAGGATGTGCAAGGAGAAGGAAGGGATGTGAGGGGGATATAACCTGGGAGGTGCCTGGAAACACTGCGTTTCCAACACAGCGCTCTTCAAGACATCCGTATGGCCCAAAGCAAGAGCTTGTTCCACAGGTAGAGCCAGAAGCAGAGGTGCATGCAAGTGTGCAGCATTTGCAGCAACCCTTAAAGGCCTGGAAGGACTTAGCTTTCTAGAAGCTGAGAATGAACTTGGGCCTGACTCCTGGAGTTTATGACAACACTGGCTTGATGTCTCTGCACTCACCTTTGCAGTCCTCAGAAAGCAAGACCACACACACCATTCCTGCCATATGCTCTAGGTCCCTTCCACACGTGGTGAGACTAACCCCACACTTAGGATGGCTCTACTTTTCAAGAATGTTAGTCAGACGCCACAGGGCTCATTTGCAGATCGCCTTATCTTCTGTGATGTTCCTTGGGGTATCCAGCCTTTGCTTCAGAAGTCTCCCATTCTCTTAGCTCCCACTCTGATGTGAATAGCTGACTATTCCGTATAACCATGAAAAGGTTTGGGAGAAATCAGTCTTCTGGGATATGCGCTGTAGAAGTTTACTCCAGAAGTATCAGTTCCTCTCCAACAGCAGGAGATGGTAAGCAAGATATGGGTCAATAGGTATTTCCAAACCAAAAATAGAGGCACCTAGAGTGGAGCATCTTTTGACAGGATGTAGAGGGAGAAGGTTAAGGTAGTAAATGTATACACAAGAATACATACATATCCTCAACTTCATACTATTCTCTTGTCTCTTAGCGGACCTTTGAATATGACATTCCTGTGTGACAACCTTCAGTTCACAGTACTTGCAACACATTTGCAGGGATTAGGATATGTGTTATATATGTTAGGCAAACATATTTAGCCCAGCAGCCTAATGGACCCCTACTCTCAGACAGAGAAAATGGACCACCACAGCTAGGAGCAACAAGTTCATCTCATGCTTTCTCCACAGAACAGATGCAAAATGGTTTCGTTGGTTTTTGCATGCAGCCAGTTTAACCCAGTGCTTAACCACAGAAACTGCCTCAACGATGTACTGAGGTGGACTCGTCAGTGTCAGCAGCGTAGCTATGGAGCAAAAAGAATCTACTGTGATACCCTAAGAGGATGGTAGTCTCTCCTATAAATGCTTCAGAAATAGCTGTATTACTTCTCCAGAATTTACTCCTCCATCAGGGCTATGAATGCATCCTTCTTAATGCTGAAGAGCCCAGTACAGATTACAAAAGCAAAATAGTAGAGTAATCCTTGCAAAGAGTGTTCAGAACCACCACGATGCCCTGGGCACTTTTCACCCATTCAGATTTCCTTGTCAGATATTGAAGTTTGCTTCTTGTATCAACCAGGACATGGTAAATCTTGAGAAGAGCAGCGCGCTTTGGACATGATCAGTGCAGCTGGTGCTTTGTAGAGAAAGGCAGGGAGGGACCAGCAGTGTGACATTCTGACTTGTACTAGTTATACATGCTTCCATGTATAATTAGTTCCCAATACCAAACCAGTATTAGTAACTGCAGTATTAGTTATTTCTTTTTTTTTTTTAACCACAGAATCACCAGGGTTGGAAGGGACCTCTGGTGATCATCCAGTCCAAGGCAGGAATACCTAAAGCAGGTTACACAGGAACACATCCAGGTGGCTTTTGAATGTCTTCAGAGAGGGAGATTCCATGATTTCCCTGGGAAGCCTGTTCCAGTGCTCTGCCACCCTCAACGTAAAGAAGTTCTTCCTCATGTTAATGTGGAGCTTCTTGTACTTCAGTTTATGGGCACTGCTCCTTGCCCTGTTGCCAGGGTCATGGAAAAAAGTGACGGTGATGAGCTCCAGAATGATCTGCTCCATCACCATTCCAGGGATGGAGATGAGGCTGACTGGCTGGTAGTTTCACAGGCCTTCCTTCTTGCATATCTATTATCTGTTCTCATAACATCTGATTTTTCTAACTGTATTTCAGATAATCTCTTCCTATTTTCTGAAGTCCCTATTGTGAATGCATGTTTATGCTGTTCCCATTTTGGAAATAACATGATATAAGCTCTCAGTAACTATCCTGAACACAGTTTGGGAAGAGCAGATGATAATTTCTTCCTCCACCCTGTCTAATTGCACAAAAGTATTTCATTAAGTAACCCTTCATCACTCATTTCTCACCTGGAAGAAAGCAGAGGCAATATCACAGAGATACTCATAGTCCATCTGATTCTTGGGCCTTGCTGCTGTCTGGAAATCTACTTTGTATGTACTTAAACCTGGTTCTCTCTTAAACCATTCAGGGAATATAGTTCTGGTACATGGAAAAGAATGATAAAAAAATAAACCCTGATGAAAAATATTTAAATACATGAAAATTAATTTAGAGATTTTTAATCAATGTGCTCTGATCCAAAGGAAATGGGTCCATTGCAATGGAAAGAGTTAGGACTGAGGGCATGTCTTCTGCCCTCCTACTAGAGAAATCCTTGACACTTGTGTGAGAATAAGGGAGGAGAAGTGGACTAGTGTACGTGTGTATTTGAGAGACAGTTTTGTCTGATTCCTCCTTAACTCCTCTAATCCAGTATCTCCCCCTTTATCTGTCATGATATTGTGCCTTTGAAGAGTTCAGTGCCTGAGAACAGGCAGGTCAACAACCATTTGGTTGGGTGCTTAATACATACAAATTGAATAAACACCCCAGGAAATTCTAATTCCCAGTGAAAAAGTTTCAAAAAAGCCCTGGTTGTTTCTTGTGCCCAAGATAACACAGAGTGACACATCTTCATCAGAGACAGTGACTCATAGCTAGGGGTTGAATTGTTGCGGGGGATTATTTTATCTGCTGGATGTATCAAGTTAAGAAAGATGGAGGTGCAACCCTGAATGTCTTATTAACTGCCAAAATAATTACATCATGGCCAAAAAGAGGAGATGAAAAGTACTTACATCAATTTATACTCTTAGTTTATGTGTTCTGGAAAAAGTCTGTATCTTGTATCAAAGGCCTCAGGCAAGTTTTGTGCTTTACAGTTTGACAGCTTCTGCCCTTCCAATGTAAAATATTTATTTATATAAAATGTACTGATGGTGTTATTATTTTCTCAATGTCTCATTCAGCTATTTTTGTTGCTTAAATCCTTCGACAGGATATTTAATCCCATGTATATTTTGTTCACTTTTAGTGTTTAACAATGAAAGATGGCACTCTTAATGCTGTATTCTCTATGCATTCACCTTCCTCCAGGGCATCAGTGGTTTCTAGAAGTGGGCTGCTGGTATGGCTATGTGTAAACACAGACACTTATGGGATCAGAATCTAACTAACTGGAAATATTAAAAAAAAAGAAAGAAATCAGAAGAAGAGAGTGTAACCATGGCTGTTCTCAGTGAAGAAAGTGGACAAAATATGTGAATTTGCACTAAACCCTAAGACCAGCAATTTCTCTACCATGGTTACCTAGACTGCATTTTTTATTCTTAACTAAAGACAAGTGTTATTGTCAGACCCACAGCATAAGTTAGAAAAAGCTGCCACTGTGGGAGGTAGTGAGAGTCCCAGCTCCTGGCAATCTCAAAATCAGGAGGAGACAGGATGCCAGCATCGCCTCACGGCGTCCTGCCTCTGTGAGAGGTACAGTGCCCAAGCTCAGTTGTGGTGGCGTCCAGAAGCTGGATGATATTTTCCCTCAGAGAGGGCCTGCAGGCTCCTCACTGACTTCTGTGAACTGACTCTGCTGTGCACCCCTTGGCATCCTCCCCCAGGCTGTCTTTGGTACCACTCAATAGATTAGCACCTAGCAGGTAGGAAACCCATAAACAGACAAAATTTCCTTATAGCATTGGGTCCATTCAAAAGTATTTTTTTCTCTTCCTCACAAATAGCCAAAGCAGCATCAATTGTCTATGAGTGGCTAAATACTTCAGTAACAGCCCTCCCAAAAATTATTATCTCACAGCAGGGTTTGGACATGCTTTGCTGTCCACCACTTTTCCTCTCGTAGGAGCAGTGGTTGAGGCATTACTCAGAAAAACTGGAGGGAAAAATATTTTAAGAAAGGATTAGGAAGGAGTCTCCTCCTGGGAGACAGTGGCATGGGAATTTCTGTTGGCAGGAGCATGAGGCCTCTGTGCAGCAGAGGGGATGAAAGAGAGAGCCTGCAAGTCAGCAGATGGGGAAAGCTCAAACTCAAAGGAAGCTGTTTGACTATTTTCAAAAGCAGACACAGTGGGAATTTCAGAGGACAGCAGGCAGGTTTGATATTTTGAGAGAAAGGCTGGGGACTCATTGTCTGCCACCCTGACTTCCTTGTGAACATCAGGAACGACTGTGTCCGCCTAATGATGTCTGAATTTATTTTTCAAGAGGGGAATGTCTGATTGCCCTTCCCAACACTTATTTTGAGAATCAGCTGCTGTTGTAGCAAAGTATCAGCCATCCCCTTGGCTCCTATATCAAGAGAAGGAAAAAATGGGTTGAAGATTTAACCCTTACTTCCCCGGAGTCCTCTGTTTTTGATCACCATATATTTTACTGCTTTCCTACCTTCCTTTTTCTTTGCGTTGTTTCTTCTCTTTCACCCAGCAAAATTCATCACACATCTTAAATGTAGGAAATTCTCTGCACATGCTGCTTTAAAGTCTTCTGCTGTATGGAATTATGTTTTGAAGCAATGACTGACAGATGACACTGCTTTGCCAGGTGTGGATCCGCAGAACGGGAAGACAAGTTGTCAACTGCTAGTGACAGACACGGAAAAAAGGAAGACAACCAAAACCACCAGAATATTGCAAAGGACAGATATCTCCAGGCCCTTCTTTCTGTTGAAGCAGCAGGTTTTATCTCTGAGGGAATTAGTGATTCTTACCCTGAATGTTTTATATTTAAATCTTCTCTATGTGGTTGTCTAAATCTTGAAATTTTACCATCTAAAGTCACTCATCTTCAGTGGTACTATTCTGTATACATCTCTATGTACAGAGATATGTATATATATATGCATATATACATGTATGTAGATACCTTTTGTGAATAACTACTGTGCTATTCAATCTTTTAAAGAAAAAGAGAGGAGTATTTCTGTAACTACTGTACTAAAAATTTTGGCACACTGACACCAACCAAGTGTTTGACACTGAAGTGTTAATATCAGTATATTTCTTTGCTGTTGTAATTTGATGTCTGCCTTGCCCCTGTCACAGCTGGCCAGTACTGGTAGCTGACAGCTGGGGAAAAAAAAGTAACATTCTGCATGTGTGTTTGGTCCCCCCAGGAATATAAGTATGGTTTTACACAAGAGAAAAGATACAGCAGGAGGGGTCAGCTCTGATAGTCATTTCCCAGTAAAGAGGTCAGAAGGCTGGATACGGAAAGAGGGAAAAAGGGATTATTATGATTGGGTCTGAGAAGAAGAATCATAATGGCAGATACAAGTCAAATTAATTTTAGGATGGACTTTCCAAAAAAGGTTTCTGAGTAGTAAGGTCCATGAAAATCTGAGCTGTGTTTTGTGGGCTTTTGTGTGGCAGAGTCGTTTTGAAATGTAACTGGACAAAGAGCCCAAGTAAGTCTTCTAGAAAACAATCATTTGGCACTAGGAAGGAGTAAATGTCTTAATAAGATGTCTTTCTTTGTCTAATTTCTGTGGTTTTATGATTGAAAGTCTTCTGCCCGCTAGTCTTACATTCACTGTTATAAAATCCTGTGCCATAAAATTAATCTAAGTGAGACCTGAGTGCAATTAGGAGTGTGTGCAAGTAATGGCAGTGATGCAGTGGCAAGCGGCCCCAAAATGTGAAAAGGAAGCTTTAACACAGAAAAGTGAAGCAAGGTTTCATAAGAAGCTATTGGCAAGTTCTTTCTCCCTGTAGTGCAGTCAATGCAGTCAGTACTCTGCACCTTAGGTTCTTTAAATCCTGTATCCTAAATCCATGTTCCTACCAACATCCAGACACAGATGAAACTTAGCTCCCTTGAGGAGATTCACTGACCTGATTGGAGCTACTCCTGTGTAATGGCAGACCCTTTGTGTCGTAAAGCTGGGAGACCTTGCACAGACATTAATGATGTTGCTACAAATCAAAGAGATGTGCCCAGTGAGTCATTGGCACAGCAAGCCATAGAGCTCAGGTCTAGTAAATCAACTTTTTCCCTTCTGGAAGAAGATGCTTTAAGTGTTTTTGCGCAGTATTTGAAAAGATCCTTTTATTTATTATTCACTGAAATTACAAAAAATAAAAAAAACTTAAACATCCACCCCAAAACCTGGCTTTGCAAACATTTGTTTGAATCAACTCTACTGGTGTAAGCATATAGTGTATACATTTAAGGAATTTATGTATATTAAGGCATGAGATCTAAGAGAAACACTTTTATGCAAATAAGGTACAAGCATAAAAAATGTATACTAGGAAGGGCACAAGAGTACAAAAATTGAAACATTGCACTGTCAGTCTTTGAGAGATTTTTGGAAGAAACATAGAAACCTTGATCTGTCTTCTGTTTGTATAGGATTAAGATTATTTGAGACTATAATTCCCACTGATTTTAGCACATGGGCTCCATACACTGCTACCCCAAGAGCTCAAGTGACTGGAGCTATCATACCACGCAAGTCTGAAACTCAAGTCTAATATTCGCTTAGAGTGTCTTGTTTTCAGCCCAGTAGGACAGCAAGCGCTCCTCTGCATGCCCTCCTCTCCACTTGCCCTCTAGCAGAGGCCTATTCACACCACTAAAGCTTTAGGTTTTAACAGGTTTTCTCCAGTGGCCTAGGCACAGTACAAACAATTTTACCTGAAGGCACAACTATGCCTGATAATGCAAAAAGGTTGATTTAGCCACTGTCTTTATGCTTGCAGACAGTCTATGTGCCTGACAGACACATGCATGCCCTGTCCGTACTAGGGAAGAAGGTGGTTTTGCAATTATGGCTGTGAAGTACTGTTGATGAACAGCTCCCATTGACAGCATGACAGCTGTTCAATAAAACAAAGACAAAATGAGATTTTTCTCACACTTTGCAAGTATGAGGCTTACCTTATGGAAGCTGGAAACAATAAAAGATGTTGTCCCAATCACTCTCTGCCCTGGGCAGCAGCAAGTCAGAAATGAGAGCACTCATCCTGCCAGACCTCCTTTGAAAACAGATTGCACAACAGCGCCGATAGCAGTTCTAATGGCGGTAACAACACAGATATTTCTTTGTGCTACAGTAACAATTAAGAAAAGCTTAAGCATTTTCTGCAACACCAGAACTCTTTGAGTCAGCAAGAAAAATTAAAACGTCTCCTCTACGGAAGTCTCTGGAGAGAAACAAAAAATGAACCTGTAAATGCCACAGCTACCAGTGCTTCTCTTTTTTATTCTTTCTTAATGATGGGTTTTATCCCTAAGAAAGAAGAAGGAGAAGCTTTTACTTTCCATTTTACCTCAGCCTAAATATTTTTTTTTTTTTAATTTGGATGAGTCAACATGCACTTTTACAATATAAGGGCCCTCCTTGGAAAGTCCCACTTTTAGCCAGTTTCCCATGGTAAGTCTGAAATACTTTGTACTGCACTCCCCCTTCAAATGCCCTGATGGCCCAATAAAAGGCCAACATAATTATATTAATTACTCTACCCTATTTATAAATTTTCACAGGAAACAATTATTGTCAGAAATAATGACTATTCCATATTTACGAATTCAATGTTGGTCTCTTCCTCCCCACGCTTTTTCTTACTAGAGAAGATAGGTTTGCTTTGCTTATCCATAGAACTGTCTTTTCTACAATAAAATTTGGCCATAAAATTTGTTTTTGATCTACAGCAGGTACATTTTCCAGCACAGCAGTATCAACTAAGGTTATTTTTATTTTAACCATTTATTTATATTGTCAGCAGCTTAGTGTAGATATGGTTACACTGGGATGGAAAGTGTTTTTGCCAGTATAACTTACTTCACTTGGGAACGAATGTTTTCTGTGCCAGTAAAATTACTTTCTTTTCTTTTGTCCCTGGCCAGTAGAAGCTGCACCCACACAAGGATGGTTTGCCAGGACAGTTATATTGGTAAACTTTTCCTCATGCTGACCTGGTCTCCAAAACAGCATTGCATAAATAATAGAGACAGGTGGGAGCAATCATAAGTGAATGCCAAAATACTGCAGCTGAGTTCATTCTTATGTCAGAAGCCCTGTGGTGCAGTGGTTCTGTCAAGGGTCAGCTATTTTGGGGCAGGTGGAGAGAATTGCAGGAGGAGATGACACACTTCAGCATTGCTTAAATTCTGCCTTTAGAAATAACTTTACAGTTAAAGCTACTTTGAAAGGGAGTAGGGTCTGATTATGGCATAGCTCCAGTTCCTAGGTGGTCGGGACTAGAAGGTAGAAGAGATGAAACAAAAGGAAAAGCTCTCATGGGAGTAGCTGAAGAAGAGGAGACTCTTTTTTAGTTGAGCCAGGGAAAAAGAGGAAGAAAAGGATCTAAGTGTGGGATGCTGGCAGAGGGAGAAAGGCACTTAGGTGGGCTAGGCCAGTTAGAACACACAGCTCTTTGAACATGTATCTCTGTACTGGTTCACTCTGCACACTGGAGGAAAATCAAGGTTTTGGCTATAATTTAAAAGCAGTGGTTGGCTCTGTTCCTGGTGGTCTCCATGGTCTCCAGCAATGCCTCACGTTGTCTTTCACTGCAGCTTCACTACTGGTCCCAAGGGCTGCACTCCAGTAAAGCAGTAGTATGTGTTCTTCTTGGAAGAGGACTTTTTGTCTGGAACTTTCTAGTTTCTTCAGTATGGTAGCATCCAAAGCGTATAAATTATTTAGTTTTAATTTTTTTTTCTTGCCCACTTATCTATTAATTTTTGCACACATTTAATCCATATGTTTTGGCCATGGGAGTTAATTTTCAAGAGATGTGTCTGGCATCCCAATGAACGATCTCTGCTCTGAACTCTTTTGAACTACACCAGTTGTTAACAAATGTTTCTCTGAGCAGCTGTAAGGCACCTGGATACTGTGACGAATGTCACAGTCTAACCAAACTAAATAATGCCTTTACAGTACATATCAGATAACCCAAGTATCTGCTGCTGGTTATGACATTTGTAAACTTATCCACTGTTTTACATAAATAATGCCTGCTGTAAATATTTAGATATTGTTCTTCTCTGTATGAAAGAATAGAAAGCAAAGTGTATACTGGAAATGCCAGAAAAACATTATAAAAAAAAAATGGGACTATTTGGCAATATGTTTTACTTCCTCGTTTAAATTAAAACACAGGACTTAACCAGGTGCTCTTCACAGGTCTTCTATTATTTTCTGGATTTATGGATTTACTTAGACTTTAATGACGGTCAACAAAAAGCTATTCACAGTGTGTCAGTGTACCACTTCTTACCTTTATATGAAGAGAGATATTATCTTTACTGCAGCAACCAAAATTCATCCAGAATGAGCTTGAACCCTTTGCTATTAATGTCCAGGGTCTGAAAAACACTTCTTGCAACATGTTTCTACTGCATCTTGTTGAACTCATTTTACAGTTTGACAATGGCATTATGGATTGCTTAATCTTTCCTTTTCATAAAGAAGAGTCAAGACTTGCCTACCTACTAGAACAGTACTTCTTTTGTCAACAGAGGGTTAATGAATAAAACTGTTTTCAAGGTCAGATTAGCAAGTCAGGCTTATAAAAAATCACCGCATGCTTCAGCAGTGATAAAACAAGAATTGCAACTCGAGTTTTGCTTCTTTCTCTTAAAACCATCTGATTAAAAATAATGACAGATCACTCTGACATGCATCATAGGTTTGAAAGCTAATTTATACTCTTCCATATTATTGCATTAGTGACTAACTTTTTTTATCTGCAAAGTAATATAAGGAAACAAAAATCCCTTGGCAACAAATGATAAACTGCTATTCATTATCAGGATCAGTTAAGTCATTTTAACAAAAGATTCATAATAGAAAAATATTTTTATCTTTGTATATAATTTTCTTTCTATTTTGTTGTTGTTTGGTCTCAATAATTGGAATTACTGTATCCTTTTAACTCCTTAGAATTCCTATTAAATTTAGAGTTGGTTCTTGGTTAAAAATAAAATTTTATCAGTTAAAAAATACCTGTTAAAGTATTATTTACTGATGTAAATGATTCTGTAGATACTTTCGCTGTTTGATCAGCAAGACACTCAAAAGCATTTTAAAATGGCATCGGATGATTAAATTGCATGCTGTGAAAATCTAAGGTTTGGGGTTGTTTTTTTCCCCTTTGGTATACTTCAAATAATGTATATCTCAGTAATACTTGAGATTATGCTAAATGGTAAATTTAGTCAGGAATGTGTTTTCACACTTGTAGGGCCATCCTTCATTACTGCATTCGTGTGCCAAACTGCCTCAGCACAGCAGCAAGTAAACAGCAGTAATGATCCCAGTAACAGCCCTCATAATAATCAGATAAACACGAACAGAGAACTCACTTCTAATTTTTTCTCTTTTTTTTTTTTCCCATCTACTTATTCCAAGCAAATCTGAATTTTTTGTTTGTTTTTTTTCTCCAGTCCTCCCCATGAAACACTGCTACTTACACCTTCCAGAGAGCACACAGGTGATGGCCATATTTGGATATGCAAATATTTAAGTAATGAAGATTTCAATTTCGTCAGTGAAACTGAGAGGTTGCTTTCTTGTTTTGTTTTTCGAAGCCACATTTGCCATTGTGTAGGCTGAGCCACATACTAGTGTGGTAATACAGCAATCAGTCTAAAAACCAGAAATAACCTGACAGCTCAGCAACAGGGAAACCTGAAGAAGTGAGGGTAAATCACATTGATTTCAAAGGTTTATGAATTGAAAAAGAGGACATTTTTTCAGGAAAGTAGTGGGCCAAAATTAATTTTGATATAATTTAAAGTTAGAAGAGCTAAATTTGAAATACATGTAGCACCCTTGGGTGCCTTCCTGTTGTTATTATCCTTCATCAAAACCTTCTGACTCCAGAAGTGCTCAAGACTGAAGCGCCTCCATTGTTCTTGCTTGTTTCACTGTGTATAAGAGTCTGGTTTTTTGTAAGCAAGGACTCAAATAATGAAGAACTTTAAATAATATTCCTCAAGCCATAATTCTCCCTAGGAGTTTATGGAGACTCATCATTTTCTTCTCTCTTCTCTCTATTGAAAGCTAACGGTACAGATAAATCATAAGCATATTTGAAGCACACCATATAGTTTTGTCTCATTCTGCTCTTTGCATGGTATAATAAGATGCTTCTGAGGAAAATGGCATGCCTTGAGCAGTTAGGGGTAAATCTGGTCATCTGCCATCTTCCAGATAAATTTAGATTACAATAAGGGTTTGAGAGTACAAAATACTGTTAATAGTAAGGGATAAATACTTGAGAATGGTAACTAAATCCTGCATTTTGGAATTATCACTGTGACCAACTGCCCATGAAATGTTTCTCATTTTAATGTATAGTGTGTCTGCATATAATTCTAGATCTGTATTTATATCTGCAGCCATATGCTGTTAGATTACCATCTCCTGTTCAGACAAATTACTGGAGCTGCAGTTGCCAAAGCAAACAGAGTTCTTTTTTTTCTCAAAAGCACCGAACACATAACACATGACGCACTTCATTCTTTCTTATGTGATAACTATTAAAATAACAAGCTACTAATATGCACAATGTGTAAATGAGCAGCAAAGTTAAAAACAGAGGGGAAAGTAAGAGTCCTACATTTGTTACTGGCTGCTGATCAGAGCAGCTGTCTGGGGAAGTACTTCTCAGAGAAAGCAAGAGATGCAGGTGCATGCTCGGCCATGAGTCAGTCTATTTTCCTGCACCCTGATTAGTCTGGAGAATGCCATTGTTCACCTTAGATTGGTTAGTGGCAGAGACTGTAAGAAAATTTTCTGTAAATCACTGGAGATTAATGTCTTGCATTCGGAGGACTGCTGGGGGATGGTTTGTTGGTTTTATTCATTTTGCTGTGGTTTACTCATTGGAGTGGGATTCCAGAGCCAGAACCTAACTCTTGAAGGAGAAATTATTTGTTTAATCAGAAATGTAACAAGTTCAGAGATTAATTGCAAGGCGGGAAATAGCAATAGGCTCATTGATAATACCATCAGTGTATCATTAGACAAAGGCCCAGAAAGGTGAGTGCCTTATCTCATTGAAATCTTGTGTTCATCTGCTGATTTGATAGCAAGCCTTTTTCAGTGGAGCAAATCTATATATATTTTCCAGCCAAGAGTTATGAGTGGGAGTTTTGCCTGATTTCAACAACTTAGTAATCTCTCTTTTGGCTGACAATGAAGCAATATGAATATTTTTTGACAAATATTTGTCTGGCAGGGTCTCATTTATATTCCACTGTGTGAAAATGTTTAAGGATAACTTAGGCAGCATTGTCAGATCAACATGCTCCTTGTAGACTTGCCTAAGTTTTCAAGAACAACTATGGTTACCTCCATTTACCTCCATGCCCTTTGACATCTGATAGACGCTTGTATATGTCAGCTAGAATTCAGCATGGAAAGCAACAACTTGTAACTAAAAAAATTGTAAAACCTACTCATCAGTGAAAGAGTCAATCTGTTCCTAGGGTAAAATTGATCTGTGTTAGTTTTAAGGATATAAAAATTGGAAATTGCATTTAGCATAGTTCTCTAGACTCTTTAGGATATAGTAATGTGACAGGCTTTAATTGTTACCAATATTTTACAGCTTAAGACCAAACTCAATGCTTTCTTCTGTTTTTCAAAATATTTGCAGTAGGTAATTTCCTAGTGAAGAACAAAGTAAAGAACAGTACGGTAAGTCTCAAAGGTTGTGCTATTCTGTGAATGCTACTGGACTCTGAAAAGATTAATACCTTCCCGGGCAGACATGGAATTGAGGCTTCTAATTTTGTAGTGCTCTCACCCTTTTGATGTGGAATAAGGAAGCATGAAACACTCCATTTGGTCCTGTTCAACAGAATGAAGTCTAAGAATGCATTCATTAGTGAGAAGGTGTCCCTTGTTTCTAGAATCATGCAATGGTTTGAGTTTAAAGGTCATCTAGTCCAATCCCCCTGCAATGAGCAGGGACATCTTCAACTAGATCAGATTGCTTAGAGCCCCATCCAACCTGACCTTGAATGTTTCCCGGCTTGGAGCATCTGCCACCTCTCTGGGCAGCCTATGCCAGTGTTTCATTACACTCACTCTAAAAATCTTCTTCCTTGAATGTATTTTGAATTGGCCCTACTTTAGATTAAAACCATTGTCACTTGTCTCATTGCAACAGGCCCTGTTAAAAGTTCTATTTTTCTTGTAGCCCCCTTTAAGGGGTTGCAATCAGGTGTCCCTGGAGCCTTCTCTTTGCCAGGCTGAATAACTTCCAGATATTCTTTATTAGTAGACGAAAATAACTGAGTTGATGTGATCAGTTTCAATATGAAAAGTGTGTACTTCCCTTTCCCATTTCCGGGTCTGGGCAGCAGAGGAGGAAGAGCACTGTTCTAAAGAACACTTGTCTCAGTTATGTGTGCATGGGCTGTATTCTCAGGACAAGGTTCTTTCACACACTCTGAGTGGTGTAAAACATAGAGATCTAACCTAGTGTGGTCCTGTAGGTCCTTCTAAAGTTGCTAGAGAGAGATGGACTGCTCCAGCTACTCTCCACACTGCCGCAGTAACTCTGTGTCTCTCAGCCATCCACACTGTAGTGATCTGACTTGCCCTCTGGAGGTGGCTGATCTTTCTTCCTCAGGCTGTAGACATAAACAAGATTCCTGTTTTGGTCCAGGGAACTTACAGTGATTAAAGTTGGCTCAAGCGCACTCTAGAGTTTGTTATTGGAACCTGAGTTGTCCAACAGAAAGGTCTTCCAGCTGAAGCTCTGTGTAATTATCATACCCAGCAGTGCAGGACAATGTCTCTACTTTCTGGTAATTGCACTGAATAAACATCACAAAACCTTTGCCTTGCCAAGCCTGTATTTTCCCCATCCTGTTGAGGTAAGTTTGTCAGCTGTGTATAAGGAAGTTTGCTAGCTATTCAGATAATTCCAATATTCACATGCAGGAATTCATAGTGAGGTTTACTCTCATTTATTTCCCAGTTGATATAAAGCACAAATGTAACTAAATCAGGTTATAGGCACAGTCAGGGAAACTGCATTGTTTATGCAGTATGTATACACACTTGAAAAAGAAGAGGCCCTTAGCAGAGACAATAGAAAGAAAGAAAGAAAAAAAAAATCTATGACATTTATTGTTAGCTACTCAGAAGTAATTAAANCACAAAATTAATTGTTTGGCATAAAGCCGTGATAGGGGATATACATGATGGAGTCACCCCAAGACAAGCTGATGTTTCAATAGTATTAAATAATGAGCTATGTTGATGTAAGAAGGTGCCATTATTCAAACTTAATTGTGTGTTTCTAGGTTTCTTGCACCAACTGAGTCCCCAAACTACTTTAGAATTAGGGGAATGATTGCAGAATGTGACTCAACTGATAGCTTAAATGCAATTCACACAAAGATTACATGGAAAAAGTGATATTTATCAACTTATTTGTTCCTTGTCTTCATGCTGAATCACATGTTTAGTAGCATTGGAATACTTCTGACTGTAAGGTGGTCAAAATTGCGTAAGCAGGACATATGCAAACATATTAATTTTAAATTTCCCAGATATGGTGGGTTAAATAGTTAACATGTCTTTCAGTTTGGTCTTTATAAATCAAACTGTGACCAGATTTCACCAAATGAGAACAGAGAAGGCACAAAGGGAAGATATTGTTTGGTTCATTACTGTGGTGGTAAAAACATAGTGATAAATGTATGCTTCAATTAGGTTTGTGCTTCATGTAGTGCCACAAAGTCATTGGTTCTCTTAGACAGCTGGAGTCTCTTTTGCCTGATGCAGTATGAAATGAACAGTTAAATGAGAAAAAGTAGGGGGGAAAAAGTTCTCTTCTAAGGATGCCATCTGCTAAAATCAGTGGGGTCTGAGCAGAAAAACCACCACGCTGGCCTGAAAACCCTACGCAGAATCTTTATTATTTGTGATGTTGTACTAAGAAGCCTCCTGAGCTTTAAGGAGAGTTTACAGAGCTGGTAGTTAGGAGGAGAAAGACATTCTTTTTTGCTTCCCATCTGACTATATTTGAAAAGTAGCAGAGTCACTGCGTAACCATAATAAAACTTTCTTGTACAATCACTTTCCATTCAGTCATCTATCAAAATTTTACAGAGTATAGCAGCACCTTCAGTCTGGATTAAAGGCTGAATTTTAATATTTTCATTCCTTTCATTTTCATTCAATTTAATATTTTCATTCATTTAATTTCTGTGCTTTTTGTGAAATACAAGATTTTTGTGAAATATTATTAGTAACATCTTATAAAAAACAAAATAATTTCTTCTTACGCCCTTATTTTACCAGTGACTCCAGTGATAGAAACAAAGCATGGCATTTACGTTTGATTTCACATGCCTTTTCCTGTCTTACTAAAGAAAGATCTTTCAAGAACTGTGGTTCTGGGAAGTCTTCTAGCCACCAGCTGGAATAATGGGTTCATTGGAAAAGTGAATCAGGGAATCAGCCATACAATCAGAGAGGCATAGAAATAATTAAGGCTGGAAAAAGGGATCTCTGAAGGTCATGTAGAGCAGGATTTACTCAGAGCAGAACTAACCTGAAAGCTGAGCAAGATGCTCAGGACCTTGTCCATTGAGTTTGTGTTTCTCCAATATAGACTTGACAGATTTTTGGGCTACCTCTTCCAGGACTTTACCACTCTCACTGTGAAAAGTTTTCCTTTTTCATAGTCAATATTATGTCTATTGTCTCTTGGCCTTCCACTGTGCAGATAAGTGTATGGCACCAAAGCCTTGTGCAGCCCTGCTCTTCCCAACATCTGTTAAAAGAATTTTCTGAAGTACCTCACACCACTTTTTCTATTCTTACCCTTTATAGAAACCTGGATGTGAAGGATGGGGACTACTTGAATCTTGTCTTGATGGGGGCCTAGTGTAAATCTAGCCTGTGAATCTCTCCAAACCTCATGTCCATGTGGGTTACATATAACTGCTCTCAGTGCTGTTTCAACGCTACCAGAAGAGCACATATTGGAATGATGGAGCATCTGGCAGACACTGACAAGTCTGCATGGGGGCCACACTGACAGTTTGGAAGGACCCTGATGTTAAACACAAGATCTGAAAACGTTTTTGCAAGGATTAGCTAGAAAGAGTGTGAGGGAGAGTTCTAGGAAATGATCATGGACTGAGAGGATGCTCAGTGTGGAGCTGGGCTGGCCAGAGGCAGATGATGGTACTCCCTCAGAAGCGAGAGGACATTCAAAGGGAAAGCATATAATATTCTAAGGCAAGAATATCCTTTGGGAAGGTTTACGATCTAGTAATGATTTTAAGGGAAAGAACCATACTTTTTGTTCTCATTTGGGTTAAACTTAACTTTTCCTGATCTCCCCAGAAAATCCATATGACTTGGTAGATTAGAAACACAGTTCTCTGTGTTGAAAGTTCCTCTAAGTAGTCCCCAAAAGTTTGATCTTCTAGTTGCAGGTGTTCAGTGGTACCAAATCAACTAATATGACAGCAGCAGCAACAGATATTCATAGAGAAAGCAGCCTTTCATCTTCTGTCCTGCCTGATGCCCCACTGACCTGTTCATGCTGTTTTGGTGCAGAGGCCATAGCTCCATTGAAGTACAGTTCTGCCTGTCTCACAGGCAGACTAAGAGCTCTCTGCTAATCATCATCATTTTTTTCAAAGCAGACCACTTAAAAAGTTACTTTTGTGTCTCCAGACCTTGTCATTACAGGTCCAGAGAGGATTGTTTTCAGTGGTTTGTGCAAAAATAGCCTCAGGTTTTATTGGAGATTACCATTAAGATAAAGGAGCCACAACAGGTCTTTAATTGTCTGTCTCACTGCTTCTAGTAATTTTTGTTGGAATAAGAAGCAACTTATGGAAAGAAAATCCATCAATCTTATTTAACATAAAAAAATCCAGCAGTTTTGAGTCTTTTGATGGCAAGAGAAACATATTCTCTCTTCAGGTGGCATTGTGGCTGTTAATATGAGAGTATCTACTTTTCTACCACTTCTAAAGCTGTCTTTTCAGCTACCATTAGTTAACCATTGTAAAGGCTGATTGCTACAAGTTGCTTTGCAGTTCCCACAGGACTTTTCAAACTGGAGACCTCTTACTGCCCTGCCTTACTTTTTTTTCAAACACACATTTTGGGTTTTTTCACTTATAAATGCATAACCCTGAATGAATTGTTGTCAGCTTGTTTACAGGATCCTTTTAAATGCTTTCCCTATTGCTGGGAGCACATCTTTCTTTTTCTTTGTTCAGTTTTCCCCCTTGATGACTGAAAACAACAATAATAAAAAGTGCCCAAGAGCTATTTTAATTCTTTATAGTTATTATAATTGCAGTTTTCATGGGATTTCCCTGCTGTTCTTTGGAAGCAGACAGCAGTTTCCATATTGAAGCAAGTTTATGGTACACAGTAAAAGAGTGTGAAATAGAATTGTGATAACCTATAACCTAGGTGTTTATCAAAAGCTATCATTTTATTGTGTTAAAATTAATACCCTGCGGTACTGGTTATGGCCTCCTATTGAGAACTTAATTTCCACTTAAATTCACAGTACCAAGCACAAGGTAATACTCATCCAAAGTACGAAGAGGTTGATACCTACTGAATTTTTTGATTGAAATACCTATCATGCTTTTCAAGCATATGAGGGTTTTTTAAATCTAGGTTCATTCAAAAAGTCCTTTTAGAGATCTCCCGTCTTGTTTGGGCTGATGAATACCTTTCAAAAGATAGTAGCAAATGCAAGAATTAAAATTTCACACAAGGCCTACTGTGTAATGTTTTGGCAGAAGTATTAAGAATGGAACTATTGAACTATTGAACTATTTCAGTGTAGAGAATCCTAGCAAAAATATTTTAGTTTATATCACTGTAATACAATAGAAATGTATTATTTCTAGCAACATCCTAATATAACAATTATTAATAGCTAGCTTTTCAAAGAGGTGGCAAAAAAAACAAAGAGGTGGCTGAAAAACAAAGTTATAACAATCAGTTATAACAATCAATAATGCAGCCTGTTTGCATTCTGATCGATTCAACAATAATTCACTTGCCATAACTATTCTGTTATTATTCTCCATTAAATATCTACTAGGTTATTTGTAATAGTTGTCAGCACAAGAGACTAAACAATGGTTCTCTTATTTATGAATACTAGTACCATAATAAAAAACCAAAAGAGGTAAATATACCTGTTTTGCTATAGAACTGGTTGCTACCTGCATTGCCCAAATCAAAACAGGATATCTGTGCTTGTCTTCAGTTACACCACTGTGTAGCATCTTACTTTGCTGTTCCATGGTTGCTACTCAGGAAAATTTGCTGTTCATTAAAAAGGGCAGCAAAACTTGGCCTCGGTGACTGAAACACTGTTATGAAATGCATTTTTAGAGGAGCCTCTAGTATCCCCTGAATTGGCCCTGAGTTATTTACAGGTGTGGGACTGCATTCATCAAAGCCAAGGCTAGCCCCATTTGATGCATAGGAATAGTTACATATGCTTAATTCAGTTTTGTGATCTGGGAAGTACACAAGCATAGGGATTTCATCCTCCTCTTTTGCAGGACAGGGGAAAGTCACCTTTGTTTCAGTGGTGCAACAAGAGCACACTGACATTCCAGCAATTGATCACTCACAACTCCAGAGTTGGTCATCCTGCTGATCAGTGATTTGAACCCCAGTCCCACATCCTCTAAAATTACCTGGGAGTATTCCCACGGGCACTGAGGGCATAGAATCAATCACTGTTACTATAATTAATGGTAGAAGATGCATTTAGTTCTGTGGAAACATGAAATTGTTTAAATGCTGCTTAAGTGCCACAGGCTAAATACCAATACAGGCATGATTCATTTTAAATACTACATCTGGAACAAAAAAAACCATATTGCTCTCCAAGCATTTTTATAATTGATATTTTATTTATTTAAGTGAGCTTTTATGGCCATTCTGGGAAAAATAAACACACAAACAAAGCAAAACCTTGGGCATACATAGTTTAAGGGTTTTGTATAGAAGTTTTCATGCACTTCTGGAAGACAGATACTTTCAAAGTGGGTGGTGGAAGAGATCTAATTGAGCATGGCAGGAAAATACCAAAAGCAGAGAATACCAGATAAGCTGTAAATTATGTGGATAAGAAATGTACATTTATTCCAGATTCACTCAACGACTGTGCAATTTTAGTTGATAAATTGAGTTTGAGCTCAGTATCTTCCAAATGAAAAGAGTAAGCCTCTCTGGCCTGAGCTCAAAACTGTAGGCTCCTTGCCTGGTACAGTAATATCATATCCTTTGTGGTTCAGGCATGGGGGGGAAGATGCAGGAAACTGATTTCTACAGATGTTTTTGTTCTGTGCAGGAGACTATTCCCCACAGTGTTGGCTGGAAGCAGCCTGTACACTGGGGCTGTTGCGGAGTTCATATACGTTTCTGATTCAATGTTCCTGCCACAGATGGCCAAAGTGGTTGAGTGACTGAGCTTTAGCTTGGATCCATGAATAGTCTCCAGAGGACATTCTATCGTCTGGTGATCCCAGAATCCTTGGCACCTGGACACTTTTCTCTTCTCTCCTAGTGCACCCTCTGGACTTTAGGAGGGGACAGTTTTACCACTGGTCTGCTGGAGACTCTTTCATATGAGGAACTGAAGTTATCCTGGGAAGCTGGAACCCTCAGTACTAAATACCAGATCGCCTCAAGAGTTATGATAGAGAGCTTCTTTCAACAGACTCGTTTTTAGCTGTTCTTTCCAAGTGTGGCAAAATTATGCCATGCAGAAGCATTACTTAATCAGGTTTGATTGTAGCCACAGCACAATTTAGGCTCTTTTATATACTGCCACCTAGTCTAGACTACTAGCTCACACAATATTAATGCAATACAGATTAAAAGAATATTGCAGGAAAATACTGAAAAAGAGCCTTGTTTATGTTCACTCCTACTAAAACTGAAATTAAAATGTCTATTCTTCATCTACTGAATAGTCACTTCAATAACATTCATTTAAAATTGTCTAAAAATTCTTGACATTCTGCAATTGCAGGTTATGGAGAAAGGATTTGAATTATGCTATTTTTCTGAACTGAGAAACAACTGCAAAAAAATTCTGCTGGGATAGAAAGAATATAAATTAATATATCCCCTCTGTGGTTTTTATGAGTTTTGTTCTTTTTCTATGAACATTCTCAGAACCAAGGTAAGAGAATCAGTGAATTTGATTTAAATCCAGAGTCTATTCATGAGAAACTGCTTCTGAATTCTGAACGGCAAATACCCATACAGGGAACGTGATTCTGCAGGAGCACAGCCCTCTTTCCCAGTGCATTTTACTCTGTGAGACAGAATCTATATTTGTGCTTATCTGAAGGCTGAAGGTCTCTTTGCCAGAACAAATTATTCGTTGAAATAGTGGCATTCAGTCTTCCAGGGCTTTGGCCTAAAAGAATGAATATAGTTTCCATAGAAATCAATGAGTTTGAATTATGCTCAGTCTGACTTTCCTGAAACTAATATTCCATGAAAGTACAGAGGAGCTTCTTTTGGAAAAAAGAAACTATGACAGAATTTTTTAAGGGGTACAAAAAAGAGTAAAAACATCTGTGGGTTTTGTGAGTTTTTCTTTGTTTAGATTATTATTATTATTATTAGGCAGACAATTACTATGTATAACTTTCTAAAGAGTAAAAATCCCCTGCATTAGGTGATTTTAAGAATAGATGTCATGAATTTTATGAACAGGATCAAACATGCCTCAGAGCAGAGTCTGCTGATTCAGGATAAAGAGATAACATTAGTATCCAATACATTTCTCATTACTCTGATTTGATTGGTAATAAATTAAACTAATATCCCCAAGTGGAGTTGCTTTGCCTAAGACGGTCACTGGTGACTGATCTCTCCCTGCCCTTATCTTGACCCATGAGCCTTTCATTATGTTTTTTCTCCCCTGTCCAGCTGAGGAGGGCAGTGATAGAGCAGCTTTGGTGGGCACCCAGTGTCCAAGCAGGGTCAACAAAAAATATTTGTAATTTTTTTCCGTTTTTTTATTTCAATGCCACCCTATTATTTCTGCACTCACCCAAGCTTTTCTGATTTTCAGTTACTTACCTAAAAAAGCAACACATAAAATTGAAAGTATAGAGATCTCTTTATTTGTAAGTAGAAGGACACATCTGAGAAAAGTCATTCAGAAGAGATGTCCGTCAGTCTAACAGAGATTTTTCACCTATTCCAATAGTTCATTCGCTCTCTGTTTATATTCTGGTTTTCCCTGTTCTGTAGTATTCAATGTATGCATGAAGTCATTTCCTTCTCTTTAATCCTCTTAGCTTAGCAAATATTATCTAGCTTGTGCACTATTTTCTTATTAATAGATAGGGTGTTACAATAAATCTTCCTGTTTCCCAGAGTCATTAGAGAATCCAGATTTTTTTCTCAGATTTTTATTAATTCTATTTCTTCTTTCAGTTAATATTAATTCAATCTTCATCTGGTGTTAGCCAGTATAAACTGATGAAGCTTTACAGATTTATGTAGCTGAATTTTTAGTTTATGATTTCAATAGGTTACATTTAATGGTAACCTATAAAATCAGTTGCCTATGCATCTGAAAATTAACCCACACACAGTGTGGATTGAATGATCCTTACCTATTCTGGTAGGAAAGGGGCAAGCAGACTAAACACACACACAGCTAATCTTAGTGAAGTCTTATAGTGCTGGAATCTCACACGGGCATTGCCCTTGAGGACAAATCTATGCCAGAAGCTACAGGGTTGGTCAGATGCAGGTACTTGTATGGCCATGTCTGATCTTACAGTACAGTCATTTAACCACGAGATCCTATTCTACATTTTCCCCTTCTGATAGTATTCAGCGATAGACAATCATGGCTATAAGGTTGTCATGGAAAGTATAGACTAAATAATTCACTTTCACAGCAGAAATTGTGCACATACCTATTCTTAAGGCGTAATACAGCGTCACTTTCTCTTGCTTTCTTGAACCAGATGTTTGGCCATACTTTCTTGTTAAAGGACTTCAAAACTAGCTGAACACTGACAACATTCTTTACCCTGATCCAGTCTCTCTTTTAGATCTATCCTTTTGTTGCAACTAAATTATTATGTATTTCCCATGGCTTTTATCCATATTTAATTGCTGTTTCCTCTTCCCTGTTCTTGCTGAGATCTGGAGAAAGGTAATGAATCTTCTTACTGCCTTTTTCACCTCTGTATTCACCTCTCAGAACCTACTGAAAAGAGACCACCAATCTGAAGACAAAAACCTCAGTAGTTTTAAAATTTGATTCAGGGCAGGGTATTGTTTGTGACTTCACTTGCTATCTCCATTTTACAATAAAGAAATCAATAAAGAGATGACTTGTCACTGAGAATGCACCAGTTTGTGAGACACTAAGATTCAGCCAGGACCCAGTCACTCACCAATTTCAGGTCATCTCCAAGTTTTTCAGCCTCACTATATTATTGAAATTCTGCTTTCCAAAAGATCATGAGAAGTGAAGTTGACCGGTAAAGTCAAGTGCAACAGTTCCTATTGGTCAGAAATATTAGAATAGAGTAGAAAAAATAGAACTAAAAAGTTCAGTTGGAAGGGACCTACAATGATTGTCTAGTCCAACTGCCCGACCACTTCAGGGCTGACCAGCAGTTACAGCATGTTATTAAGGGCATTGTTCAAATGCCTCTTAAATGCTGTCAGGCTTGGGGCACCAAGCACTTCTCAAGCAAGACTGTTCCAGTAATCCTTTTGGTAAAGAAATACTTCCTAATGTCCAGCCTAAACCTGTCTTGACACAACTTTGAACCATTTCCATGTGTCCTGTCACTGGATACCAGGGAAAAATGTTCAGCACCTCCCTCTCCACTTCCCCTCCTCAGGAAGCTGTAGAGAGCAATGAGGTCTCTACTCATCCTCCTTTTCTCTAGACTAGACCAAACCAGAGTCCTCAGCCACTCCTCACAGCAGCTGCTACTAGTCATTAGGGGTTATAATTAATACAACCTATGCCTGTCTGTTCACACTGAAACACAAAAATGAAAATAAATATCACCAGTGAAATGAAAGTTAATGTTGATTAAAATTGTTATTTGATACACAGATGAGTGAAGAACATTCACATAGCTTGAGATCAAAAACTGTCACTTATTGCTGTGATACTGGAGAGCAACACATATAATTACATTTAGTGCCTGCTTTAAAAAGAGAGACACTACAGTTTTGTGGGCACAGTTTATTACAGGCACAAATGCTAATATTTTGATGGTAGTCAACAAAACAAGCAGTCAGAGGTTTAGAAGCTAAAATATTTGAACCTGCAATTTAGTGCAGAGATTTAAATGTGGATTCATAATTATTTTCATTCGCAAGGCTATATGCCCTCAAACATCAATTGTTAGCTTGTTTATTAAAGCTTTTGGTAATTTAGACAATTTCCCCACAAATTGATGTATGCTTGCATTGTTCTGTGGCCACAGCAACAGAAAATATTGCATCAGATTATTATAAATGGTGCTCTTTAATTGTTTTTCTAAAACAAGGCCTTACCAAACTATTTTCAAAAAAAGAAGTGTCCGACCACACCAGTTTGGCAGTTGCAGAAATGTACTCATCAAGGTTTGCATTGCTGAACCAATACCAGGCATGTTCATATGCACATCAGTCCTTTGATGTACATCCATTCCTCAATCTACATCTGTATTTGTATTGACAGCTGTATAATTACTGTCAGCTGTACCAAGAAAGGGAACAATTATATCCCAAGTGAAAATTACAAGTAGGTTAGTACAAGGCTTTCTATTTTTGTGGTGAAATACTTCACTGCATCACTGATGTTGGAGGCACCAGTGTGACAACACAGCAAACCTGACCAGCAAATGTCACCTACACCCTTGTATCCTCATGTAGCACTGTGTGGGACCAGGTTGGTGCTGAGAACAAGGATTATGCAATTAGCTGTATAAGAGAAGGCTGACAGCATGCAGGTGGAGGGGTCAGTAAGACAGATGAATGAATTTACAGTGATTAAGCATACTCCCACCTGCACCTCCAAAGAAATGAGGAATTGACATTTAGTTACACACCACCTCAGCATCTGCATGGAGAGGAAGTGAAGGAAAGGAAATGATATGCTCCATTGTGCTGTCTTCCTGAACCACTTCAGAGAAACGTACTAAAGGAAAGAATGGCTGGTGCTGGTGGAGGTGATGATATTGGAGGACAAATACTAAGTGCAGTGGGGTGGTAGAAATCATTTTATAAGTATGTATATTCAAATGTATACATATGTATGTGCAAATGTGTTACAAAGACTTAATATAATGAGGTGATCGCATTTACCTTTACTCATCTCTGTCTGATTAAGACTTGACTTATAAGAAGCCAAATGCTAGTACAGAATGTGATCTATGAAACACGCTGATATCCAGGATTTCCTCTGGAATACACAATATTGGGGCTGCCTGACTGTCCCTTTCATACACTAGGATTTTGCGTGCAAGGAGAGGCCTATATGACATGGTGGGAATCGTAACACTCGCAAGTCTTTTAGATTATTGGTTCAAACCAGTATTTCCACAAGCTGTTACATTTTTTTGTAACTGCGGCTCATTTGTGCTCACAAAGGACAGATAGCCTCTCCAGCCTCTGGAACTTCAAAGGAGGGCTGGTAATGAGATAGTGGTGAGCAGAGCTGTAACTGATTGCTTCAAATTGAGGGTAGCAGTAATGATGAGTTGTAATGAGCTGGCTGGTAGCTATCCTGAAATGCAGTCCGTCCACAGGAGATTGGCAGGATGTACCCCAAAGAGCTGGACCCACAGGCACCCACCAGAGCTCTATGTTCAGGGAAGCCTTGGGCAGATTAGACAGAGTCATGGGTTTGTTTTGGATTAGGGCATACCTGGTACCATATTCCCTGGTACCAAATCCCTGCTGCCCTAAAATCATCGTGGTGCAGTGCTCAGCGAGCGGCTTCTGTCACACTGTGGGAGAGGAGTTTTAGCATCACTGCGATGCCTGGGCGGGGATGTGAGGACACTGAGGACTGCAGTGGCAGAAGTCCAGGCAGCAAACAGGCAGCCCCTGGAACAAAAATTGAATGAAGGAAGGCAAAAGTAGCTGCAGAAGTTAATGAAAATTCAGCTTGGTGTTTACACCAAAAGCACAGAAGCCAGTGCCTTAGTGGTTGGGTATTCCCTTCCAGGATATGAGCTCTATACAAGATGCTGCATTCTGCAAAGTCTTAACTAGTTAACTAGTTCCAACCAACAGTATGACTGCTCTAGGGCTGTTGGGAAAAGAAAGAGCAGGTGGGCAGGTGGGTAATAAGAGCCTCTGATTTTTTTTTTTTAAAGGACATTTGCTCTTTATTCAGTGATTATTTGCCAGATAACACTTTGGAAAACAACTTACATTTCATTTTTCCAGGTGTGCGGTATCTTACATTTTATAAGCTGGTTTAGGATCTCTGTATTCCCAAAGTGTTGTCCATCTGGATCTGTGTGTTTCATGTATTAACTGAAATGCTTTTAACTGTAGTATTGTGGGGGGAAAAATTTAAAAACAGTGTTTCTCTTAGAAAAAAAGTATGGACCAATAATCATTATCACACAAAGTTTTGAATTTCACTTTCTCTGAATAAACACAGAAAAGGTTCTATGAAGACAGCTAATCAGGTGCTGATTCATCCATACATTCACAGCTTCCTCGTTTTTCTCCTGAGCATCACTGATTAAAAGAGAAGAGAGAAGAGATTATCAGTATAATACAGATGTGATGGATTGGAGGTGTCAGAACGAGGTTCTTTGAAAACTCATTATTTCTTTTGATCTGTTTAAGAGCATTCTGAAAGTACCGCCTTTTTTTTTTTTTTTTTTTTTTAATGGAAACAGCACATCCATTGCTCAGGTAGCAATCCAAATAATTGTGATGAGAATTGTAGACCCAGATTTTCCTTTTCAGGATCAATTCAGGAGTCTTGGTTAAAGCACATGTGATGCACTGACTTCCATAAGGGTCTCAATATGATTTTTCTGTTAGCAAAGGCAGCAGTATTCAGTACTGTTTCATTGGATCTGTCAGTGGCAGCAATAGGTAACAGTCCTGAACACAGAGGAAACTTTTAATGTGCAAATTACCAGTTTTAATAAAAAGCCCTGCCACTCACTTGACCAACCCAATCTCTGTCACCCCTATTTAATATTTCCTTGGCAGTGTAAATTTCTTATTTGCTTCACTTGTTTCTGGGTGAGCTGAGCATCATTGAAAATGCCAAAATCTGTCATTGTATTTTCCATAGACTGAACTTTCAAAATAAGCACTCAGTTCACAGCAAGCTTAATAACAGTTGGCCCAAATCCTCTGATTTCTTGAAAGGGAAGCTGTGACAGCTGGGGATGTTAGTCCTCTTCCACTCTCAGATTTGTTTCCTAACAAGTTACTCAATTGCTTCAGGGACTTACTGTGGGGCTTTTGAGCATGGAGCTGTGCAGTTCAGAGGGAAAGAGTAGTAGACAGAACCTAGAAATCACATGTGGTTTGGGTAAAAATCTTTGGCTCTGATAAACAAAAAGGGAGATCAACGTTATCTCAAATCACGTATCTAAAATCCCACAGTACCATTACCAGATTATTCATCAAAAACAGTGAAGTAAGACTATATATAACCTTGAGAGAAAGGGGAAACAACAACACATTGTGTAGCAGCCTGCCACTGAGGCTAGAGATAGTATTGCTATCTAATAACCACAGGGCTGAACTCAGGCGTGATGTGTGAGGCCACGTTGGGTTAACCTACACTAAACACCTGACAGCTCATCTTCCTTTCTCTCTGGAAACACTTGTATAACTTGTCATGCCAGCAAAGTCATACTGAATTGAGCAAACTAGTTGAAACCAAATATGCAGAGAAACATATTTGTCATTGCACTTAAGCTGACAGCTGTAGCAATTTTCTTTGAGCAGACACACAGCTTGATGACAAAGAGGGAAGCTTGTGTGGATTTCTAATTGCAGAGTTCTGCTGCAAAGGCCATCAAAAATGGGCCTCTGATTTTAAGAAGGATTAGGAAACAATCAAAACCAGGTGGCTTGTTTGGATTTAATATTCATGAATCATTAGCAATTTCTAACAGAATTAGGGATTAAGCTTTTCAGAATTTTCAAGAGGAAGCAGAAACTATTGTAAGATTCATAGTAGAATAGAACTAACATGATAACAAAAAATGGGTCACTGCTTTACAAATAGTATAGGAAAAAATCATTACAATCAGCAGCAACAGTAGAAGGACATCTTCATTTTCACTATAATTTAGCTGATCATTGTGACACCGGCAGGAGTATTAAAGGTCACTTACTGGATTAAAAGAGTTATTCTGATCTTCTTGTATGATTTCACACTGAAAGTTCACACCATTAAACACATTACAAATGGATAACTATCTATATAGGCAACTTCAAGTTCACATGAGGCAAATCAAATTCACTTAACGTATGAAGTACTGAACTATGTCATATGACTTTGCGTTTGCTCTTTCAAAAGTCACCCTGGACTATCACCACAGCTCAGATAATTCATGTTGAGTGGCTATTCAGCAGTAACTTGTGCACGTCTAAACAGTGACATTAAAATATTTTGCTGAAAATGTTTGTTTCTAAGTGTTACTGAACACATAATGAAGATCCATACTTTGTCATCAAAACTATTTTTAAAGTATAACTTTAGTTATATTTAAAACACGTGTCTATAAAATCTCTTTGATGAGTCAATAAATAACTTCCTTTTACTCATGATACTTGAATATATATGGGCTCAGTTTCCTTTAAACTACAGCTAATATGAAAACCTTTTACCCCTCGGAGCTTACTAGTGATTCCACCAATACATTATTAAACAATTGTCTTGTCTCTCTTCACCTCTAAATTCACCCAGAGATTTAGTGCAATTTCTTTTCTCTCACTCCTTGCTAAAGCTGTCCCATTTTGACTTCCACTGCAATGAAACTGCCATTCCACCCTTTTAGTAAGATTTTTATTCAGTTGTCTTGAAGAAACAGCCTTGTTTTGACAATGTCACTGCAGGTAATGCACTTGCAAAGTCATTTTCTTTTGTAGCTTTTACAGTTCTCTGCTGTTTCCTCTCCCTATCACTAACACTCCAATTCTCCTTTAGGGGGTATGCGTCACTCTTTCTTTGTTGCACAGTGCACTCCCAGTACAGCCTCCCCAGGGAAAACCAACCTATGCTACATTTTCACCTTCCATTTTTCTGCTGATGAATGAAAAGCCTACCTTTCCAATTGTGTATCCTGACTTGTCATCATGACGTTCCCTCTACTTGTCTGCTCTAACATAAAATTTAGCAAGACAAAAATGAACTCCCAGCTTAGATACTAAGGATGGATATTTTTTTCCCCATTGTGAAATATCTTGGAAGATATTGGATTCACTCCACCCAGCAGGTGACAGTTTTTGGGCTGAAAAGCACTGCTTTAGCACTGCAATTGAAATCTGAGAGGATGCCTTGTGTTGTTGGGATCCTGGGATGAACTGTACACCTGCTCTTCCTCCACAGAGGTGTCAGAGATGCTAGAGCTGATGTTTATCAGCTCACAGGAGCTGTAGCCCAACTAGAGAAAAACATGGAATAACAGCAATTTGGGAGCAAAATCACAATTTTCTGTACAATAATCAGAAGATTTTTTTCTTCTGCAGTGTTGATCAGAGTAATAGTTTCATCCTCACTTCTTCACACACAGACTATTCCCTCAGCTCCCAGAGTCACTTAGTTCTCTTACTTAGCATCTTCACCCCACAATCACTAGTTTCACATATTAAGGCTGACTGTGAAAATATAAGGGTCTTTTATTTGTGAATTTAAGTCTCTGAATGTCTTTGTGGTTTGGCTAACCATGCTGTCCTGTGGGCATGACATGTTCTCCCCAGCAGATCTGCGAACCCACCCTCTCAGCTCTTCCCTTCAGGACAACCTGCACCATACAATCTCTCCAAACTCATGTTGTTTAACAGGAACACAGACTAAGTGTTGCTATCTTTTTTCTTTTATTTTCTTTTCCAGTTGTTTTTGTTTTTTTTCTTTTACCTATCAAATACTGTTTGGACGTGAGGGAAGCAGAATGCAGCCCAAAGAAACAAGTTTATAGTCAGAGACTAAGGGAGAATGAATATGTTAAGTGAGAAAGTCTTTTTATTATATAACCAGTTTTCATACTCAATCTTATTTTAATACATTTAATAATAAATTTGCAAGTCATTGTCAGAATTAATGGTGATTGGTTCAGATCTGTCATGAAAAATATGTTTGTACTACAAACTGGCAGTGACTGACAGTAGAATAAGTCCATTACAAGAAATCAATACCCTTTTTCTTTCAGTCATCATTATAGAGTTATTTGATGTGTTTTCTCATGTAATTTCAGTGAATTAAGTTTCAAAATAATCACTGAAAACAATATTTTTCCCCACAAATACAAAGCTAATGTAGTTTGTAATGAATTGAATAATGCTGGATCAAAAGAAAGAAGAAAGACAACACTAAAAACAAGCTGCAAATGCATAGATCATTATTACAGCATATTCATCCAACATTATCTTTACACAACCTGTCAGCTTTCAGTTTGATGCTTCTTCCAGATGCTTCAAGCTTACAGAACATGAAATTTCTGTAAAACCTAAATTAAGACTGCAATATGTGACATAATGACTTTGGTAAATTATTTCTTGTTCACAGGATGGTTTCTGGAATCGTGAGGATTAGTCCTTCACATCGAACATCAAAGAGTCTGGCACAGACAGAGAAGATAAACTCTGACCCTTGTGAGCTTGTTCACGTCATTTCTACCCATTTAAATTCCAGTTAGGTTGGTCAGAAGCAACAGAGAAAAGCTTTAAATTGCATTATTAACAATAGGTTAAATCTTAGACTGCTGATTAAATCAATTTTTCTCAGATAAAATCATAATAGGCCTTGGCTGTATTTGTCTGACAGGAAACATGGCATTGGCGATGCTTTGTGTTGCCTTTAATGAGTGTGATTGTCATCTTCCAGCAGGGAGAGTACAAAAGCCACCTGCAGGTCTGGGTGAATGGAATCATTTATCGATCAAGTTGTCAGGCCTGTCAGGCATTCAGGAACAGCTGAATGAGTACATAAAATCAATGTGATCTTGTATTTATATGGAGGCTCCCAAGTCAGTCACCTGATTGAAAACTTTGACTAAACTAGCTACACATAAAATATAATTTCTAAAATTGTCTAACTCACAACGTTCACGCTTAAAAACAATCAAATTGTTGAATAGTATTTTGATTTTTTGAAGACAATTTGGCGTTTTAAAAATAATTTTGGCAAGCTTTGTCTTGGAGTAGAACAGCAGCATACACAATTATTTCTTTATCTCACTCTGAAAATGGTTTTTAACTGTTGTTTATTGTTTATATTTAGTTTCTTCTCTCCATTTGCTGAGAGTCAGCTCCATTTTAGCAATGATCTTTGCTGTTGTTCAGTCATGCTATGAAGGTGAGGCTGTTCTAGAGAGACAGTAAGCAGACAAGTAGAGAAGTGCCTCATCTTCCTTAAGAAAACTGCACGCTGGCATGCTTGCACGAAGAGTGCAAAACTGCACTCTTCATGGTCCGAATCACCTTCCTGGGGCTGGAGCAAGGAGAACAGAAGGAGAGCAACCCCAGTGAGGAGGTGTAGCAGGAGGAACCCTTCACTACCTCCAACTCAGCCAGCTTTGTCAGCCAAGGTGGATTTTAGACTTATGAATGCACAGTTGAGCCCTGAGGCTGTGAAAGGCTTCAGAGTTACTGGGAATGGAGTAAATAACATTAAAGTACCAGTCCTGCCTCACAACAGGCAATTAACATGGTCATTTTAGTCTGTGATGCAATGCATTTCCATTTCCAGTCTTTTGTTAGCTACTATCTTTTCTGTTGTCCGTCTGTCACTCCACACCCACATCTTATAATTTGTTCACTGGATTCCAATTCACATCCTACCCTTCCCTCGCTTCATTATTCTCCCCAGGGAGCCACTTTCTCCATACTATCTCCACATCTGTCTTCTTTCTTCATTTGTTTGTCTTATTTGCTGTCCCTAAACTCACAAAGGAATAAAACTAAATCAAGACTTAAAAATGGCTTATTCAATTCAAATGCCTTCCCTCTGCTCTTTTTGATACATGACATTTTTTTCTTTGCAGATGGATAGAATTCATGCTTGGACATGAAATGTATTATGAAGTTTGAAAGGCACTTTTTTTTCTTTTATTAAATTTTCTTCAGATTTTTATCAGTGCGTCAGTCATCCCTGCAATTTTCCCATACAAACTTGCTTCACCATTGTGCCTTTGGAATCAGATTAGTTCTCAGTCTCTTTCAGTAGAAGTTAATCAGCTAAAACTTGGTGTATTTTATAGCTGTGACATCAAAAGCACCACAATGAGTAAGTTCATTGTAAGTGAAAGTAATAACAAAATTTTAGCATCCATTCATGCCTCAGATAGAAATAATAATACTACTAGAGGAAATCTCCTTCCAGCCTACATGTTGCTTATGAGGTTCCTCCCCAGAAGTCCCCTGGATCAACCCTTTTTCTTCCCAGCTGTGAACAATTAAGGAGATCTTCAAGTTTTCACACACTGCAAAAACAGAACCCCTCAAATTCTGCCCTCTTTCACACAGGGACATGGCATCTGCTCTGATTCTGGGAGAAATCTCCATGGATATAAGGCTGAAGTTGTCCCAAGTCTTAGATGTCTGAATTTTAGAAGATAACACAATATTTAAAGGCATGGAGTATGATTGCAGATATTGTAAATGTTGTTTTAAAGTCAGACTGAGTTGATAGGAATGCATCTGTGGTGGATTTAAACTTTTTAAAGTAAATTTTGAGAGTTCGCAAAATATTCTTGGTGATGAAGAGGCTGTGACTGTAGAGTTCTTGTCTGATGATTAATGAGAACTTTAAATTAAATCTCTAAACTACATGTCTTTATTATAACAGGTACAAGAATGCACAGCAGAAGGAGTTGCTGAGAGGGGAAGAGAAAGGATGCTTACATGAATTTAGGGGTAATAGTTTAGAATCAGTATGTTTCGAGGCACGTTATTCCATGTTTACTAGAAAAAATAATAGAGATTCAGCTGAACCTTGCACAAAAAGCATATTTCACCTTAATTAGTGAGAATTTTGCTTCTTTGGCAAAAGCAGGAATGAGACCTTGGATTTTAGTCTGTCTTGGCCAATATAAAAATTGGTACCCAACTGCAGATGCATAAACAGGCTCCTGATGAAATGTGTGCAGTCTAAAGTTAGCACAAAGGAAAACACTTGTCATCTGTATCATTGATTTGCTGAAGTACAGAACGAGCACTTTCCTCACTACTCCTGATCTTTCCAACCCAGTGCTTCCATACCTTTAACATCTTCTTTCCCTGTATTTTCTGATTTACACATAAGATTTTTTCAGATAGTTTCTGTAGTTTCTTACCTACAATGAGGCTTCTCTAATATTGTTTTGAAGTTGAGTGAATACATGAATCCTAAGCAAAAGCATCTAAAACTACGGGAGAGGGAAGTGGGGATAGTTTAGATCAAGATATATTAAGGCTTGTCAGTTTATTTCACCTTTGTTAGCACCTCAGAAAACCAAGAAAGAGGAGCTGTCCGCAAGCAGAAAGTTCTTGCCCCCAAATCTGCTCTGTGCATTTACACTCAGTGCTTCCCTTCCCTCTCCCTCAGCCTACCTCTAAACACAGCATTTCTGCTCTCCAGGGGTTTTTCCAGTAGTTCCATTAAGTCGTGGGACCACAAAAGGAGCACAGAAGCTCTCCCTGCCCCAGTTCTACACATAGTCTGACAAGGCAGTGCACAGAGGAGCACCATGCCGTAAGCTCCCGTTTGCTAACACCTCTCACTCCTGAGGAAGAGAGCTATAACTTGGGGAATGGCTGTGCTCTTTACTGCCTCTCAGTAGGCATCTGTGAATCAAATTCAGTAGGCATCTTTTCCATTTTCATATGACCCCAACAGCTGGATCTGTTAATAGCCTGAACCAGTCCTAATCCTCTTTAAATGACTGAATAAAATGGGGGAAATATTTTAATTTTTGTGTGCCATAAATAGGCTTTATTTACCAGATACTCAGATTAGGAACCTGTCCCCTGAAAGACTGCTAACAAATTCTTTTTTTAACAAGTTGGGGCTTTCATGTTAACACTAGGATCCTGTTTGTTATGACTTTGAAATTATGGTGCTAAAGAGCTTTATCTTCCAACTGATTCTTGAACTATTTTAAATTTATTATATTTATTTCTCTAAGATTCCAGTAGTATGTACAGGAATGAGAATCCATAGCTTAAAATGCCACTGGATATTTAAATTCTTCTGATTATAAAGACAGTTTAACTAGAAAAATGGACTTTAGCAGACACTGTCACACAGATTGCAAGTTTCTACATATTTTAAAATGTATGAGTTGTGAAATGATACAAGAAACTTTGAAACCACGTCAATTATTCTGCATCTGGCATTGCACACCACCTGCATAATGAGAGAGCAGAGGGCTTGATGATTTTTGAAACTTGTTTCGGTGAATAGTCACATGAGCACATTGTATTGTTCACCAGACAAATGGAAAGCTATCAATGTCTCAGAATTCCAAAATTACTTTTACTGAATCTTGGCTTATATTTGGCTTTGTTTGTTTGCTTTGTCACTTTGGCATATTTTGATATATCAAAACCTGAGTATTTTTTCTAAAGAGCAACTTAAGTTATATACAGCTAAATCCTTCTTTGTATGCGCAGTTGGGCTGCCCCAGGGGAATTGAAAGCAGAATGTGATATATGCTGTCTGAAAGGGCACATTTTAATATGTGCAGTTTCATTGTTTATGAGGTTTCAAAAAGACTCTGTAGCCAAATAAATTAATGTATGCAAACATTTTTTGTCACTCTCCAAATGGTTTTATTTGCATCAGAGCAGTGTTTCAGCATTTCTAAAAATTTAACCCAGTATAGATGTGTTTAAGGCAAAAAACAACCAAGGGCCAGATCTGGCACAGTGAAGTTAATATTCCTATTGACAAATGCTGATTCACACACTGCAAATAACACAAATTCTTAACAGCAGAGTATCAAAACTCTACATCACTATATGTACTTGAACATAGCTTAGAGAAAACTTTGTGTGTAACTTCATAATCCAAAAATCAACAAAAATAATACAAAGGCTACTTGCAAGTAAATTCATCACAGCCTTGATGTCCTCTGACCATTTATACCACTATGAGGCAGCTGTTACAATATGACATCTTACAGCCTTTTAACACCTGTGTAAAGGTGTAACAATCCTTGTGTCAGTGTAAATATTATGTGCAGGAAGACACTTGATCCTTAGCTTGTGAAGCACAGCCTCCACCTCCCTCAAACCAGATGGCTGTCCACAGATGAGCCAACAGGAGACAATGGCTGAAAAGAAGGACAATGCTGTAATTGCCTGCTAAAAGTGAAGGGTAAGGCCTTCTGTAGGTCTGCTAGAGCTACAATTGCCTGCCCTTTTGTCTTGGAATGTTTGTACTCCTAAGATCTTAAAAATATTAATTTAGTCATGTAACTGCAACATTACGGGAGACAATAAATTTAACTTCCTCTGGCATCAGCTTCTGAAAAAGTTTTGGCTCTCCAATGACTATTTCAGTGAAGGTGTACCTGCAAATGTGAATTTTTACAAGGAGGTAAAAGTGGACTCCCAGAATCACATGAGTTTGAAGGGCTCTCCAGAAGTCATCTACTGCAACCTTTGCCCTGAACAAGTCCAGTAAAATCAGATTACCCAGTCAAGTATTGAGGTTCTCCAAGGACTGATTTTGCACAACCCCTTTAGGCAAGCTGCTCTGGTATTTGACCACCTTCCTGCTAGAAAATACACTTCTTATGTTGCATCAGAATTTCCCAGATTCCAACTTTCTCATTGCCTTTCATCTCTCCATTGTGCATGTCCATCTCCTCTATGTTCTCTCAAAAGGTGGCTGTAGACAGCAGCAAGATCCCCATTTTATCATCTCTTCATAGGACTGAACAAACCCCATTCCCTCAGCCTCTCCTCATACATCCTGTGCTCCAGCCCCTTGCCCAGCTTTCTGGTCTTTACTGGACTACTCTCAGTGTAGAGAGCATCTCTACCTCAAATATCCACCTCAACTAGGCAGCCCCAGACTGGACACAGCATTCAGATGTGATACCCCATGTGCCAAACGGGGGAAGGAGCCCTTCCCTGGAACTGCACACTGCACTCTTGCTCATGCAGCACATGGTGGGTCAGTTTTGATGCAAGGGCACGCTGAGGATCATGTTCAGCTTGTTGAGTACAAGGATGTCCATCCAGGCTTTTTCTTCAGAACCACTTTTCAGCCAGTCTACCCCCAGCCTGTTCTGGTTAATGGGGGTATCCTTCCTATTCCTTCCCCTGTGCAGAACGTGACATTTGCCCATGCTGATTTTCATGAGGTTCCTGTCTGCTCATCTCTCCGAACTGGCAGGATCCCTTTGAATCCCAGCCTGGTCCTTTACCACATCCATCACTCCCCACAGTTGGTTAGCATCCACAAACTTGCTGAAAATATGCTTTGAGATATCTGAAAATAATTTACAGAAGAAATCATCTGCAAGGGAGAGCAAGGCACAGAATTTTGAGAACCACATCTCCTCAAATCTGGACTGAACTCCAGCTGCCCATGAGGTGAATGTTAAGGTTAGCTCACAAGACACCTATTAGAGTTTTTGAGTTGCACATGTGTCCAAGGAGACACTCACTTGATGCACAATGAATGTTCTGCTGGATCAATTTTTGATCCTTTGACAGATAAAGACAGTGGGATATATTTTCAAAAACCATTCTCCAATTTTTGCTGTTCTTATATAAAAGCAATACATGGATTTCTTGGTAGGAACCACTCTTCTGTGTTGCCGCCTTGACCCCTGGGCCGCCCAGTGGCCCTGGCAGGAGGCAACTTCTGTTGGCAGAGTGCCGAAGGTCCTGTGAATTGAGCGCACCGTTGGCACGGGCTTGGCTGCGGTTGGTGACAAATGGCAACGCGGCAGGAACAAAGAGGCAGAGGAGGCCCTCTTTTGGTGGAACAGGAAAGGGTTTATTGGTAGGGGATGTCTGAATAGGTCGGGATAAGGGTCCAAAAGAGGTGAGGGAGGTATGTGACACAGGGTTTTATACAAGGGAAAATCTTAGGGCGGAGACAGGGGACGGCCAATTACAAAAAGATGAGGGGTGACAGGCAACCAATCGGGGTGTACAGAAGGCGGGATGGATACAGAACAGCCAATGGGAGGATGAGAAGGGGAGAACTTTCTAGAACTCAATTAAATATTAAGCATGGCACATAAATATATATAAACCGAACAACCAATCAGGAACCCAAACTAACAGAACCTTCTAGAAACAACCGAAACAGGGGGAGGAGAGTGCAGGTCCAAGGGGACGCCCCCGGGGCGGTGCTCCCTAGACGGACGTGCTGTCATCAGATCCCATTATAGAGTCTTCCTCCGCCCCACTGTCGTGGGCGGGGAAATGGACCCGTGTAATCTGTTGTGGCCCCTGCGTGGGCTGGGCCACCGCAACACTTCTGCCTCACAAATACATGTTAATTTCCCAAACAGAAAGAGATTCTTCTTCCCTGGCCAGCTCTCTCTTTTTGTCCCGCTGCCAATGTAAAGTAGGCATAGTAGAATAACCATAAAGGAATCAAGTGATTGAGAAGTTCTACAAGATGTTCTATATTTTGAAAAAGAGATCTACTTTATATTTTCTTTACTTATCAGAAAGAATCCTTTCTCCTTGAAAAAAAGAAAAAGTTGCCTACTTTTTCCACTCAAATTTTACAGCCAACTTATAAACATTGGAAACAAGGTGGTAAGAGAAGTACTGGCTGACCTTTAACTGGAAGTGGAACAAATGACTTATCTCTTATAATCAAAAAGATTTAAAAGCTCCTCAGATGCATATGCAAGTGATTTATTTTTGATATGTACTAATGAGACACGAATTGAATAAATTTAAATTCATTGGAGTGACTGTTAGTAATAGAATTTTTGTTTTAATGATCACCTACAGTAACAATTTGGTTAATATCAGATGCTGTCTAGTGTTTCGAATAAGTCAAATCTTCCAAAATACGTCGATTTCCTATTGACTTCTTCTTGTTACTGCACTTGCTGTCTTTCACTTTAAAGTGAGGCCTTTTTATCACCTTATTCTCTTCTCAGTGTTTTAATTTTCATTGGTTTGAGAAAAGAATCAAAACTTTTATTGACAGGAAATGAAAAATGAGTAAACTCTTTGAGTTCAAGATACACGATTCAGATACAATAGAAGAACTTCCCCAGGAATAGGGATTTAGTTTTGGGGGTTGTGAATAGGATTCATCTATATTTTGGAGGACACTTTGTGTAGATTAACATATCTGTGCTATTCTTGACACAGTTCTGGTGATTTATGTCAAATGAAACAACTCTTGCACCATGTAGACTGATAGACCAAAATCACAGGACTTAATTGTCACCTGGCTAGTTCTGGAAAGAGATTTCAGATGAGATATATTAGAAAGAGTTTCAACCCTAAGCTGTCTTTATTTGTTGACCCCTTCTTCCCTCCCCGGTTCTATACTCTTTTTTTAATAATCAATGGAGACAACCATTACAGAATACAGGAATATTTGAGAGGGGAATTCATCACGCCTATTTTAGACTTTAGGATGTAATTAATTTCACCCTAAAAATTTCAGTTGGAACTAGATACTCTTTAATGTTTCTTCTGTTATTCTATGTTTCCATGATATGGTGCAATTTACCCCAATAACTGTAAAAGGAATTTAGATTTTTAGTTTATACATAGATTTCTGTAATCCATCTGTGTTTAATTTGGTAATTTTCAAGTTTTGCTTTAGGTGCTTCTAAGTTATTTGCAGTATAAACTTAGGCCATTTATATTCAACTGAATATTGACAATCAAACTTTCAGTGGTATTTCAATCCATCAAAATAGTGTTGGATGCCCATCGTGATGTCCAGGCATGTAATTAAAGGTGAATTAACACCTAACTTTCTGCGATGCTCTTAAAAGAAATATGGCATGCCTGCAATGTCATGCATTAACAAAAATATATTTGAAAATGGACCCATAAGTTTCTCAATTATTTTGGAAAGTAAAACATGTCTGATACAAAATTTTATCCTAACTTCTAGTATTTCCCTTTCTTTTCATTTAAATATTTTAGATAATATCTACCACTAAAGTACAGTAAAAGAGACATAAAGACAGTGGCTGTCAATAGTTAGGTACATAAACCCATCTTTTTGGCAACTGACTACAGAATGAACTAGGATAACAAAATACTCTTCCTTAGTTTCAACCACTCTCACAGCCCAGTATGAAGGGTATGAGATGTGTGCAGTGTCAACAATTCTGCAATATGAGAGAGTAGTCCAAGGCTCAGTGTTAGATCTGGTATCCATTTGGTGTTCAAAATTAAATATAACTCATTTCCTGTCATTGACTTGTCATTAACATCAATAATTTCAATAATAACTTCTGGTAAACTTTATTCAGTATTTATTAAAACAAATGAATTAAGCTGATGTTATGAGATATCGTGCTGAGACAGATCGGATTTCTGAAAAATCCTTTAAACTAATAAAACCATTATATGTAATTATTAAATATAATCATTATAATAGAGGCTGACCCTCTTGGCTGTCTAAGACTCTTTAGAATGACCTACTACAAAATAACTTTAAATTGTATGCCCTCATTTTTCAAAATGGACAGGAACAATTTTCTGTTTCCTAAGTTAAATATTCTTTTGTTAACTCTGTAATGAGCATTCAGAGAAATTTTTCTTATGTAGGGCTATTCATTTATCTCTAGTGTGCGTGGGAAGATGACCTGTGGCTTTCAAATGTGAATTACCTTGCACCCTGAAATACATTTTAAATGTTAAATACATTAGACTATTTTTAAAAATTCTTTTATTTAAATTGTTTTCATATAGGAAAAATCTATATAGCCAGGCTGGCATCTGCAATATTCTGCAATTCACAATGGCAATGTTTTTTTACAAGAAATATAAGTGGCTATTCCTTGGTCGAGAAGATAAGCAGGAGTAGTATTAAAAAGGCAGAATGACAGGTATGATTTCTGGCTGCAGGCGCAATTTGCTGTGATTGCAGACATTACAGTCATTTCAAAGCCAGGCCAAATTTTGCTCTGCTTTATACTGAATGAACACAAGGAACTCCTTACCTTGATCCTTCCTGGACGTTTCTGTTCTTTTGGCTTAGAAAATTTTCCAGACAGTTGGTTTTTGAATTGTGAAGAAAAAAGGCGAGGAAATTAGGAAAGTCAAAAGAAAAACACAAAATAGCAACTGTGGTATTGATACCTTTTTCTACCTATTGCTGTCTCTTCCCCGTCCTCTTTTCATAGCTCTGCCTGCCTTTACTGGAGGTGTCATTCATAAACTCTGAACTTGTTTGAACTCTGATGAAAACTTGCCATCTTCTGAAGTACTTTGTCTGGACAAGTCTCCCACTAAAAGCAGAGCCACTTAAGCCTTGTGAGTGGGTCTCTTATCACGGCCTAATGAAAAGCCATCGAAGCTTAGAATAGACTTTTCCTCCTGCGTCATCATGGTAATTGGGCTGTGGCAGTCATCATGCTGCAGATCTCTTAGCCCAGTGCAAATGTGATTGCTGAAAGCTTTTGAAACAGAAATACTTTGAGTTGCTTGGAAATACTTGGTCTTATAATTCCTGTGCTCCAGGGGATTTGAAAAAGAGGTTTGTTCTCACTCCGCTGAGGAAAGAAAGACATTCTGTGAAATTCTCCCCTATCTTTGAAACCTGTAGAAGAAAAACATCTCATGGGGTTGTGTTATTTCAGTGTCCTATATCATAGAAGAGTAAAAAAGTTTTTAATTTCTTTTTCCTTTAAAAGAGATTAAGTCAGTTGCAACTTCAGACTATCAAATATTAGAATTTATGATGAAGCTACAAAGTCAGGTCTACCAAGGCAACTTTAAGTACACTATAATACGTTATCCACCCTACATATGTGGATATACTTGCCATTGTAATCAGTGGAAGTTTTAAGACAAAACAAATATAACTCCATTTAAAAAATCTAATTAGGACCAGAAATGGTTTTCTATCAGGGGTTTAAGATTAAATATAGGATCTACTGTATTGAAGACAAAGAGAAGCATTAAAAAATTCTTAATAATGTACTGTTAATGGGTTATCCAGGGAATTTAAAACTGGTCTCCCAGACATATATCTTGCGCATTTTTTCTGGCTTAATTTTTGGTATGATCTCTTTCCCTCTCCCTCTGCCCTCTCCCTTTTCCCCTCCTCGCCTTCCTCTCTTCTTTATTTGGCCATACAGGATTCATGAATAAAATTCTTTTGAATCTAACATGTATTGAAAGTTCAAATTTTTTTGGTTCATAGCTATTCTCTAATTATAAATACTTTATCAAAACTATACTTAGTATATTTTAAATATGATAAAGCCCTAATCTTGCTATGGTTTTATTCATTTTAAAAGGAAGAGTTAAGTAATTGGAAACAGAAACTGTCCATTATCAGCAGCACCATCATAGAGTTGAATTTCTCAGCCTAGGTTCTAAGCAACTTACACTGCTTTCCTGAATTAACCACAGGCCATCTTTTTGCTTGACCACAAAATTGTTTTTCTGGTCTCATATGGGTATTTCAGGTCTTGTTCAATTATGACTTAGTTGAGTCCTCACTGAAAGAAGCAGCTGCAGCAGTTTGGTATTTTGCTTCCCACGAACCAGAGAATAACACCTCATCAACTTTGGCAGGAGAAAAGAAGTATGAACCTGCCTCATGTGTTTTAGCAGGAAGCCTAGAACTTAGCTTCAGCTACGGTCCTTTGACCTTTTAGTTTCCTGGTCATTACCCTGAAGCAGCTTAAGTGTGTTCAGACACTGCAACCTACAGCCAGAGGCAGGGGACTGTGGGGAAATACCTTAAAATGCTACAGCCATTTGTGAAGCAAATGGATGCCTAATGCCTACACCAGTGCACACATCCCTGCACTTATGCAGATTGTAGACAGTCTAAATTGTCTTCTTTTCCTTTTCTCTCCCCTGTCCTGTTTGAACACAGAGGAGCAGCTTGCATTCATCTATTTCTGCTTGGCCTAATGGAAGACAGAATGCCCATGAAATCTTGTAATTCTCTGCCGAGGTCTGTAGATGTGCTGGAAACTGTTCATACCTTCTCCTAACATCCTTCAAAGCCATAGAGCAAACAAGGGCACACAGTGAAGATTCTGTGTGTCAGTTACAGAATCCAGCTTTAATAACCGTAAAGCTTTCCATGCATAAATCGTGCCAAACAGAGTAAAATATTAATGTATGTTCCTGTGAATAATCCAGAAATGTCATCCTGTAACCTAAGAAAGTGGCTTCTCAGTAGTTTCCTGTCCTTCTGTATCATCAGAACAATTACTGTGCTACACAGAACGAAGTGCTGCTTCGTGGTCTCTAACCCCAGGTTTTCTGCCTCACAGCACAAACCTTTCAGGGTGCATTGCTATGCAAAATATTGCTGTGACAAAATGCCCCTTATTACATAGTCATTACCGATGTAACATGATCTCTACAAAATAACTAGAGTATATTTTCTGTAACTTCTGAAGACTGAAGTGACTCAGGTTGAAACACACAGCCACAGGCCATTCTTGGTGGTGTTGTCTCAGTCAAAACATGCCTGTCCTGCTAGAAGCCAGTACCAAAGAGGTCAAAACTGCCCTTCATTTTGGGTGGTGGAGGCAGTGTGGGAGTTAAAGCTTCTCCCACATTACTTGTCCCAAGGTAATAATGAAACAAGGATGTTTGGTTATTACACCTTTCATGTATGTGGAATGCAGAGTCACCTGTTATACCGCATACCGCCACATAAGAAGGAGTATGTCACCATTGCTATTTATGGTTTTTTAAGTAAAAACCCATGTTCAAAGTTGTCTGTTTCTTTAGTAAAGGCGTAGTGCCTCTGACTTGTCAAATGCTGTCAAAGTTCTTCTGCCTCTGAGTTAACAGTCAGTGTCCTTAGGAAAAAAGCTGCTCTCCTGCAGGGCAAGGACGTGAGAGGATTGTGATCATACTCCCTCCCTGAGAACATTGAATGGTGGGCGAAAAAGAAAGGAAGGGAAAGCAGAACAAAGACTTTAGACTAGCTGTGGCTTCAGGCTGGATCCTTTTCTCTTCTCTTCTCTTCTCTTCTCTTCTCTTCTCTTCTCTTCTCTTCTCTTCTCTTCTCTTCTCTTCTCTTCTCTTTTCCTTTGTTTGTCCCACAGGTTCGCAGTCCCTGTAAAGAGCAAGGGACATTCTGAAGCTGCAAAGCAGCTGTCATCACATTTCTTCTTCCTTATGCAAGAAAAGACATTTTCTATTTCTTTATTGGTGTTGTTCCCATGACTGCATGAGGGCTCTCTGCAGAAGTGAGGAAGGAAGGTCAGTAGCTAACGCTGGTCAGGAATTTTCCAAAAGAACTTGGAAGTCTTCCTCTGTTCATCAACAAAAGGCCAACGGAAATTAGAAGCTTCCAAAATCTGCCTCAGTTCCTGCCACCTCACCTTCCTTGCTGTTCATCATCCATGTGTCTGGCTGACACAGAACCAAGTGCCTGGTAGCTCTGTCTGTCCAGCATGAGGTCTCTCAGATCTGAACAAGTCTAGTGCGAGAAATAACTCCAATTCTCCACCATAACTCAAATTGAAAAATCTACATTTTTTTAAACTAGGCTGTCTTACTTTTGCAGGATTTAAAATTCCCTTACTGACAAACTATAGTCTTATCTACAAATTTACAATTATTTAAAGATTTAAAATAATCCCGTACTTTCATTACCTTGTTTCCCAAATATTGCCTTTTACTACACACAGAAAAAAATTTAAGAATTTTTTAAAAGGAAAGATAGCATTTATCTTTTATTTTTTCCATGCTCCTCAGTGCCAGTGAGAGCAATTGGAAAGCCCCTTCCACCCCCAGATTCCCAGCAGGTAGTTGCACCAAGCATTAGGTGCACACGTGCTGTGCCCATGATGTGCATTCTAAGTATGTTTAGAATTTCATTAATAGGAACTCACATAAAGCAATTGCATTCCTGTGTTTATTTAGCTACGGAAAAATGGGGCTAATTCCATTTTCAGAGCACTAGAAGTTTGAAGACTTTGTTTGTAAAAAGTGTCTTTATTTTACACCAATAAGGTAACAAGATATTTTGGGTTATATGGACTATTTGTATCTGTTTATTCCACTAGTATTGTTAGGACAGCTTTTTGAACAGTATGGGTTCATCACTTGGATATGAAGCCAGAGCTCAGGTTATTTTTAAAGTATATTTAATACTCTAGAGATAGATCAAAGGAAACTCTTCTTGCAAACTATCTGGTTTTGGTATTTTGTTGTGCTTCAAAAACTTTTCCAAAAAAAAAGGTCATTTTATGTTAAAGAATTGAACAAAAATTGGTACATGATCTGAAAATATTTAGCCATTAATCCACATTTCTACTGTACCTTAAACAATCCTCAGATATTCAGAGTGCCTTGCTTCCAGGATGCCCAATCTTGACAAAATAAAATGTGACTAGATGCCGTGCAAAACACATGCATTTTAGTAGTAAATAAATAAGTTCCCAATAGTTCTCTTGCAGTCAGCAAGGGAACTAATTTCCAGCTGCTTGTTTTCTTATAACAGCTGAATAAATACATTCCTGGTACTATAATACCCTCAGCAAGAAAATGATTACACAGTAACTCAAGACCCAGATATACTCCTCCTGCTGTTGTTTATCTGAAAGCAGGTGGGATATCGCTCAGGTATGTCTCAAGAATTTAATAAGATCCTGTAGATGAGAGATTGAAGCCAAGAAAAAACCCTCTCATGGGAAAATGTAACCGGGATATTTCCCTTTCATTATTATATTATAGGTGTATTATAGGTGACTAATTTAATGTGACTGAACTGAAAACAGAAAATTAAATTCAGTAAATGAAGCTTATAGAAAATAACAAAAACTTTGAAAGACAGAGTTCTGTGACAGGGTTGCTCATTGTGATCTCTAAGGGGATCATGCTTCCTCAAAATAAATGTATTGTTATTCTGTTTCCTGGGCTTTGGACTTTTAACTTTACCAGTTTTTCAAAATGCATCATTATCTTTACTCCTTAATAGCTCTATAATCAGTCCTCTTATTACTGCTGTAATATTAGACTTCATTTTCTTAGCAAAAAAATGAGGAATGCAATCTCTCATCTTTGCAGGAATTCTGTGCATTGAGACTGCTCTCCACAACTGCATGTAATAATACAGCTGTGCAAAGTTCACATTGCAAATTTAAGTACTGCTTTTATAATGCAGCTGCCTAGATTTACAGTTCATTCTTTAGAGGCATAACACTTACAGTCAAGTCCCTCTTCTAGCCACTGACAACACAGCATTTGGAATTCTTCTGCTGTACCTGAACTATTATGGCCTTGCTGAAATCAAAAAGCTGTAGTAATGGGTAGTCCTTTGCCATTCACTTGACCAAGATCAAGGGTTTTTTTGAAGAGCCATTTTCTGGGGAGGTCATGTTGGACTTAGAAGGTAAAGGCAAATTTCTTAAACACTTATCTGGGTATCTGGGTTACTGAATTTTTTTTCTTGTTTTATTTTGCCTACAGTGTGTGACAGCCAGAAGTGAAAACTCTGTGATAAATGTTACCAAGCTCTGGTGAGTCACATTTTCTTCTCACACATCGACTGGGGGAGTACACCTGATGGCAAGTGCTGTGTTCATGCTGGGAACTGTAAAGCGTGGCCGGGCTCTGGGGACACACTATTGCACAAGTCACTCAACAAAGAGCAGATGCCTAGAGACTTTCTGACCAATAGTGTTAATATTAACAGTCCTTACACAGGACTTCTTTCAGACATTTCTGGTTTTCTTATTGTGACTTGCTTTTCACATTTTTCTTAACATTTCCTATAAAGAATTATAAAGATTAAAGAATTAATAAATGGCTGTGACCCTCCAGCCATTTGTAGCTCTGATGTTGACTAGAGTAAATGTGTCTGACCAAGGCTCAGTGAAATCAGTCTTGGTGAGACCAAAAATACTTCAGGTGGATCCATCCCAGTTAACCTCAGACATCTAATGGTAAGATACTGAAATTTTAGTTAGCTGTTGAGAAACAAGAAGCAGCACCAGATGGTAATGTAACTAATCCTAAAGTGCGTCTAAATTATTGGGGAAATGACCTTCAATAAGTATCTATTCCTGTCCATTGACCAGAGAGAAAAACAAGGTTTAGGCTTACGCAGTTGATTGAGAGATGTTTATTGTTACATAAAATGAATCACACTAGTGCTGGTTACAGCTATATTACCCAGTTTTATAGGTTGTTGCCTAAAAAGCCAGCACCTGCACCAGCACTGTGAGTCAGACAGCCTAAGACAGGAATGGGGAAGCTAGTCATCCTATATATAGATGTATATACAGGCACAGTGTGCAAGCCCAGTACCTCTGAAGAGTGATTCATGGGACTAAGTGCATTTCCATGCCTCCATTAATCATAGGCCTTAAATCCTTCTGTAGAGGTGCCCCAAGCCAGCCAGCATGAAAAATCTAGATTATGCTGTCCAGATCAATATTGCTAAGCCTTCTTTTGGGGAAAAGGCATAATTTTGGATAGTGGTCTCACAAAAGGCAATGAGAACATTGAGTTCTAGCTTTTTTCATTTTGAGCAAGTTTAAGCACTCGAGCCTTGTGTCATAGTCCCTCAATCGTCACTCACAAATACCGAGTGTTCTTGTCAGAAAGTGATAGAGCCATGCACCCTTTTCCCATCTGCTTTATCTCCTGCTTGGAAAATATTACGAATCAAGAGGAAGGTGAGACAGTTGTGTAGTCCCTGTTTTCTCCACAGATTTTCCATTTAGAACAAAGGACCTTAGAAATGTTGGGACTTAAAAAGTGTATATTGGTTGATTTGTTAAGGTTTGGTAAGTGATCAAAACCACTCACTGAGACATGGACTGAACTTGGCTCAAAAGTTTTAGGTTTCAAGAACAAATTCCATGAAACATTCAATAAATACTTCAAACTGTGCTTTCTTCTCAGATTTCTAAGAATCTTTGTCTGGTGTTTTTACACCATCTCACAGAGTATAACATTGGACTCATAAAAATGAATGAAGAAATCTGTTCTGATAAGTTCTTAAGGACAGATAATAGTGCCAAACAAACAGTACTTCAGAGGATTTGGCCAATAACATAACAAAACTCTTGGTTCTTAATTAGGCTTTACATTTTCTGTTGCACACTAAGGTAAAGGTAAATAAAATGTAAAGGCCATTCGGAAAGTTTATATGCCAGCAAAACAGACTGTAATGCAGCTCTAGATACACATGTTTAAAACCAGACTTCCTATATCTTAGGTAGAGCACACCACATGGTGAATCCATTCTCAAACAGACATGTCTTTAAAAAAATCATCTTATTTAATTAAATATTAGAAGCAAATGACAGAAAAATAATAGGCCTGTAACAAGCATAGATGGCAGGTAACTTGTTCAGCATTACTAGAATATACAGATTATGCTAGACTTATAAAAAAGGGTGAACTCTGAAATGCCTGAGTGGCATATCACCTTCCTGTAACTTGTTCTCATACATGCAAATGTGTCTTTCACACAGCAAGCTAATGCATGGCATCAATTTCCCCTTAAAAAACTTGATGATCTTGAACACAAGACTTCGCCTGCCACAGTGTGAATATAAAGTAAACAAGGTCAGGATGGAAATTGTGAATCATTGGTTCCATCATTTGCAGGCCAACTCAAGTTGAAAACCAAATGCATTTAGCATTGACTCAGACTGGAGCTTCCTGACTCACTGTGTACATGCAGCGAGAGGAAATCCTATTTAAAAGTAAACCTTCTAAAAAGCAGATTAGTCTCAGCAAGATTTCCTGTGACAGAAAGGTGGAAGTAGGTCTCTCAATTTTTTTCATATTTGTGGAAGGACTGAAATGCCTTTGAGTGAAAGACAAGAGTTGATTTCATATTTAACAACTGAATTGTTGGGCTTCATGTTTTATTCGTGTTCAGGTGGGCGAATGGAAAGTGTGTCTCAGCACAACAAAAGGGGGTGTAATTCTAAGTGCCTCTTCACATTCAAGGAGCAAAATATTAAGTGCATTTCTTCATTACCCACTAAAAATAAATGCATCAGGGCACTTTTTAAAAGGAAATCTTCCCCTTACTGAAAGCTGTCTGTAGGTAACAATATCAAGCTCTAACGTGTTTTAGGTAAACCCTTTGATTTAACCTTACTCTGTTTGGAAGTGATAATATAAATGCAAGACAAAACAGTTAAAATAGTAAAATGGAATTTAAAAAATAAAAGTACCTCTGCTAAAATATTTGGGTCTAATCCATCATATCATGTACTCAATAGGAAGGGTATTATTGCAGTATTGCATAATAGATTTGTAAATATGCAAGGAATTATTGCCCAGATCCTGAGAACACTTGCATTCACCAGCAACTTCTCATGTTTCAGCAGTCCTTTTCAGATAAATAATCATATTTATATTTGTAGGATCTAGGTCAGAATTCAGAGCTGTCTGGTGTATCTGTGGCTCTCCAGGGTTGTCAGTGCAACTCAACAAGCATAAAAATATTTGACATATTCAGGTGTTTTTCTGGGTTTTTTTTAAGAGGGGTTGGTTTAAATTACTAAAAAATTATTTAATCTGTTGTATTATTATCTGTTGTATGCATTTAATCTGTTGCAGTTAATAAATATTTCCAAAGTTTCCCAATGAGTTAGGAATACAAATGTTATTGCCTTTCAGTACAATATAGATGCCAGCAAATCTAACTTTCTTTTGAAGCAGCTTCTCACTGTCCTGAATTACTTAGGGTAAGATTCATCATTGCATGTCTTCTTACTTTAGCCACTTAAAATTTAAGCAAAACATCTGAGACAGTTGTCTAGGCTCCCTTTATCATCTACAGGGAGAGACAGGCAATCTCCAAAGAGCAATGCCTCCCTCTTGTTTTAGATATCTATTTTAGGATGAGCTAAATCACATGCTAGAGGTGCTTGTCTCTCTCCATTGATGATAAAAAGAGTCTAGAGAGTTACCTTAGATGCCTAACTATTAGACAGCAAGAAATAGACAAGGAAGACACTGCCTTAAACACTCAGGAACATAATATTTATATTTTAAACTCTTTTCCTTAATATCAAATACTGCCATTATAAAGAAAAATTTAAAAAAAAATTCAGCTAGATGCTGAATTTGGTAGATAGTTGCTCATCTATTAAAAGAGTAAACAAACAAACAAGAAAAAATACCCAACCAAACAGAAAAAGCCCTCACCGCTAAGGTTTTGAGTTTTGAAAGGGGATAGTTTTGAGCCAGTCTGATGCAACCACCCAAAAATAATTAGTTCGTAAGATGTATTGAGAAATAGAGCATCAAAAGAAACTAGGAAGCATTAATTCTGTTGTGCAAGAGATCAAGATGATTCTGTTCATCTGTGTACCAGAATGATGAACACAGACTGGAGCAGAGTTAGCAAGGGACTGCCAGGGTAATAAGGGAGTTTAGACTAAGAAAACAAAAGTTGAGTGAGTTGTGTTTATTTCATGGGAGCAAGAAGAAATTCAGAAGAGCTATTTTAAGCTAAAGAAAAATGCTGACATTACAATACCCTAGTATAAGTTGTGCAGGAATAAATTGCTCTGGAAATTGAAACAGTCAGAACGATGATGTTTTAAAACAGTCTTCCAATCAAAATAGAGGTAGAAATCTTAGCGTTTCTTTAGATGAAATCAGGGGCTTTAATGCATGGGATAATCAGACATGGTGCTTAGAACAGCTGAGCAGCTGACTCCGTGTCCTGGCACACTCAAATATCCTGAAGTCAGTGGTACTAAATCCCACAGACAGCTCCAAGGAAAGAATAAAATGAGAAGACCTCTCCTAGGCATCTGTTTCCAGTGAAGGCTTTAAGACAAAAACTTGATAAAGAAAAATGTTATTAGCCATAGGACTTAATTTCCTTACTGAATCTAAAGGGCTCATGTTGAGCCCCAAAAACATTAGAAAATTAGAATGACATCAAAGAACTGAGATCCTGAAGGAATGTTATTTAACTCCTACTTTGAAGATGATGGCTGCTATCTTTATGATTTTATTGTTTTGCATGGGTGCTTGTGGTAGCAGGGCTTGAGTGTCATCAAGTACATTGTCTCTACAGGCCTGAGCTTCCCAGTTATTACATCAACAGAGCCGAGTGTGAACAGACTCCATACCAGAACGATAGATGGGGCATTTTTTGCCACACATGAGAGAAGTCATGACTTAGGAGTGACCTTCTAATCACATCTTTTTTGGATATCATTTTTGGTTTCTAACCTCTCTTAGGCTCAGTGGGAATGGGATCAGAACGGTCTGTTCACTCACATACCTCCAGCAGTTGTGGGTGTACATTGTGGGGTTGAACCTAAACAAAAGTTTGTATTACCAAATATTGAAACATGACCATGTACCCGTGACTGAAAGCATTCAGTCCTGGATCTCCAATATTATGTAACTAGTACAGGGACTTCCTTCTTTTACTGTCTGTGACCTATCATTTGATAATATAAGCAAAAAATGCTCTGGGAAATGGAAAAAGCCATCTTTTCACCACACTCCAGAAACATCCTGAAAGAAAGGACTGGAGAAATGTAGTTGATTTTGTTTATTTTACCCACAGATTTTTGTCATAACCCTGAGCAAACACAGCTGTGTCATAGCCAAGAGTAATGCGTACGTCAAATATATCCAGAAGTCTGAACATGGTTAAAAGGTGTTATTGCCAGTAGGGTTCAATGATCAGTAGTAACTTCGATCCAATTTCTTGTTTACTGTGTCTACCATGGGAGGTTGTGCATAAGATAACTATTTTTTAACTGTTTTTTATTTTTTAACCTTTTCCTTGACTGGGCAACAGTTAGTTACACAGAGAAGCCTGAAGGCTTTTAATTCTCTTGAATATTGTCATATTTGTACTAACACAGATACAATGCAAGGGCCAAGGTCACAGCTACTCCCCTGGGAGGAAACCATCTCTACATGCCTCAGCAAAGTGTTCAGATATTTGTCAGCCTTTAACTAATATTTCAGAGATACTCTGGGATCCTATGTCACTTTTCTGCCTTTAGGGAAGCAGGCTGATTGGCTGTAAAAGCAGGTGCTTTTAACTAACTCCAATATATATTGGAGTTAGTTAACATAACTATATATATATAGTTTTGTTACCTATATATATATAACTATGTATATATATAGTTATAATTCCTATATATTCCTAACTCCAATATAGCATATTAACATCCAAGCACAGAAGTTGAACCAATATAAATTCATCTGTTAAAAGTCTGCAGCCTATTTAGTAGCAATAAAGGATTATTTTTTTAATAAATATTCATACAGTTTATTCTTTTTGATGGGAAGAGAAATATTTTTATATCAGCATCATTTCACTGTAACAGCATCCTATTAGTCACACTAGACACTATTAATACACAGTACTTTTGGCCAGTAAGGTTCTAGCAGTACAGTATTGATAAACAGAACAAAAGATAAAGTAATTTAGTCCTTTCCTTGGAGTATGTATATACCTATAACGAATGTATGATCAACAGGGATCATAGGCTCTAGGTGGCTGGAATAAGGCTTGTGGTTGCATTACAGATTTCGGAGCAGTTCAGTGGATTAAAAACAGGTCGTCCAATAAAAAATGTAGATGATGAAGTTAAAGCTTGGCCTTCAGCGCTGTACTGGATGTGATTTAGTGCAGATCTATGGCTGCTTTCAGCTTGATTTTCTCAGGAAACAAAAATATTCAGCTGCCCTTTCAACTACGAGTTCACCACTCTCCTGGAGCCAAAATATTTTCTTACTGTGGATCCAGGATAGCCACAGCCCTGACAGTCTTTTCCCCATTCAGATTTAAGGGAAGAAGCTATTGCAACAGTGAAGGGTTTAGCAGGAACCTGAGGTAACATTTTGAGAACAGGGGACACTAAATTAAGAACTCTGGGTTCACTCACTGCTTTGCTTATTCTTCCTTGTTCATCTGAAGAAAAGGAACTAATCAATTTTTCCAAAACTTTGATGACTTTTTTTGTTTGCTTAGCCTTGGATAGCTTACACTTATTCTCTTCCTTGAATTTGCTGGCAGAGATGGATTAGGTATTTTTAAATATAAACACTAGGGAGAGATAGGTTGGATGAGTTTACATGCCTAGTGGAAAAACTTCCACTGAAGTAAACAAGTGGGGTTTGCTCTAAGGTGGTTTTGGAGATAAACTATACAAGGAGGAGAGCTTGGAATGCAGTACATGCAGCTGTTCCAAATTTTTATTAAAATATAGCAAGATGTTTTCCCCAGGAGACATCTTGTTATTAAAAGTCAAGCCACATAAAGCAGAAAACAATTACATTATCTTGCTTATTTCTTATGTTAAGTGGGTTAGGGCATCAAGTGCAGAATCATGTCTGCAAAAGGCATAAAACTGTATCTTGAGATCTTGTAGGAATTGCCATGTTAGTTGTGTTCTGTCAGCAAGGTTTTAATAACAATGAAGATAATAGCTGCTGCTTATCTAATGTTTTTCATCTGTATGGCTTGAAGCATGTTTCAAAGAAAATATTATTATCCCACTCTTGTAAATTGAGTATCTGAATCATTAGAAAGATCAATAGCCTGTTTAAGGTCATGTGCAGAAGGGGTTTTGGAATTGGTCACAAAAGCTATTGCTAAGATTTTGGTAAGTTTAAGAAAATTTCTTTTGTTTGAATAATCTGTATTTTTCAATTAGTCATTTGCAGAAAATACTTGATATATGTCACTGTTCCTTTGTTGAAGGAAAGCAGATTGTCAGGCTATGGTCTGTCAGATTTTTGCTATGGAAAAATTAATGACATAGAACTAAGGGAATTTAGAAAATTCATGACAACTTCTGGAACATTATTCATACTATACAGTCTGTGACTTTGATGACACAACTACATCCAATGAAATCACTGGCACCTGGAAAGCAATCAGTGTGACTCTGTCATTTAATTTAAAGAGCACCTTTTTATTTCAAACAGTAGCTGTTAAGACAAAATAAGCAGCAATTCCCAGTCTAGAAATGAGAGGTAAGATACTAATTCATACATTCTATGGATGAGGAGCAGCTTTCTTCTCTCACTTATGATCTCTGCCTCTTGATTTCAGCTCATTTAGTGTTGCAGTCTGCCTCCTCCTCCTCTTCCCTGCAAAACACTTCAGTGCAAAACCAGCTCTCAGGCTGCCCAATACTTTTGTATTTTCTGTGTGAGTGATAGTTTTTCCCCAGAAAATACAAGTGTGAAATGCTGTCTATCGAAATTAAGGAGTAAAAATTTATGGCAGTGCCTAAAAACTTTTAAGGGGTTAATTAACTAAGACACATCTAAAATTTAGATATTTAATTAAAGCTGGTTGTATAGGCTCTTTGTGTAGTAGAATGAGGGAGAGACACTTCCAGTAAGTAACCTAAAATAAATATATATGGTAGGTGAGATGTCCTTTTTTTTACTTCTATCTTATATACGTCACCTATGTAACTAACAGGAAAAATTTCCCAAGGTTTAGATGTTCAAAATCAGGTAATACAAGTTTCATCCTTCGTGGTAAATCCTTCACTGCGGTCAATAGCTTTAACCTGATAATCTTGAAAGATTATAACTAGGAAAAGTCTAGCAAATATCTGGCATTAGGAGCCCAAAAGAGGGCCTTTGTTTCTTCTGTATATGTACAGAGAAACATTATTTCATGTATTCTTCCTTTCAGCACATCAAATTTATTCCGGCCCACACGTCATAGGAAAAATGCATATTGTGTAGAAGCAGTTATTTAATGCCATTTCACACCTGAGTAGGCAGAGGTTTTGGGGGACAACACCAGACTGGAACTGCCAAGAAAGCGAGTATGTTTCCTGGTGACCAAAAGAGAATGAAAATTAGGATGCCTTCAACTTTATTCTAAGTGCAGCAGCACTACCATCTACTCAGTGAGTCAGATACCAAACAAGTTTCTGAAGGAACCAAAAGCTACAAAGTGTGTATGTGATAATAATCCTGATGGGACGGAGCAAGCAGCATCCGAGAGAGGCATCTCAGCATCCTTGCGAGAGAGACACATTGTCATTCATCACTGCATACTGGGAAGAATGAAGAATAACAGGTTCTGTAAACTCAAGAGTACAGCTGAAAACTAGATGGCAGCTGTCTGAGGAGTCATTTTCTGGAATAGTTTCTGAGTAGGACTAGGGAGTGGAGATCTGTCATTTTTATTTTCCAGTGAAGTTTGATCAGTTTTAGTGTTAATAGCGAACACAGCTTAAGAGCTGTTGAAAGCCCTGTTACTACTGGCTCTTAGGATAGAAATCAGCAGAAGTCATATGGACAGTAAATGCTGCAACATTTCACTGGAGTAAAAATAAATATGCAACAATAAGTTTGGTAAGAGCTTCCAGCAATTGCGACATTCTTCCATAAAGAGATACCACATGGAATTATGCAAATTATAGTCTTCAGGGTGTCAAACACGACTCAGCTGACTTCCCTGGAGATACTTTCACTTCATGAGTGAGAAAGTAGTTGACTGTTGAGTACATATTGGGATTTGGGGAATTTTTCACAACAATTCATACAAGAGGTTTATAAATAAGGAGTACAGAGTAGTCGCCTTGGACAATGGCAAAATGAAGTAATCTGGAAGGTTTGATTAATAGTGATGACAATGATAATAGTTATATCAATAGAGGTGATAAAACCAATGTACTGCAAATTTTTCTCGTTTTTTCAAATTTATTAAACTAGAGGAGAAATAAGGTGAAGAAAGTGCTTTTTTAATTTTCATATGTTTAGGCTAAAACCAACAGAAATTTCTTGGAAAGCAGAAGTGTGTTGTAGTTGGCAAAGTATGTTATAGTAAGCATGTTTCAAGTGATTGGAATTTTAAAATATTTGACTACAAGTTGTAAGGACACAGTGGGATTAAGCATGGAGATATGGCAAAACATTTGGGGATTTTGGGAACTGGGTGACTTAGATAAAGAGATGGTGATACTGAAAGGTCTTTAGCAGGTCAAAGAACTACACCAGAAAACTCTACACATACCTTCTTATCATTTATAGAAAACTAATTGCACTCTGTTTGGGAAGCGAAAGATGTGGGTCACAGGCACCACAATTTTTAAAAGTTATAGGACATGATTTCCTATATAAATTGTCTGGTACTCAATAATGGTTTATTTTATCTGCTGTTACGAAGGACAACATTTAATTGTTTATGTAGATGATTGCCTAGAGTGGAGATCATGATCTGGTTCTATTCAATAGACAATTAAACAGAGGACAGTCCTAATCAGCTGCAAACACAAGTCTTCTAAACAACTAATTTCCCAAAACCGAGGGCAAGAATGAGTAATATTGAGTAGGAGGGAAATGCAAACAAAAAGTGAGAGAACGTGAAGTGATTATTAGAAGCCAAAAAGCCATTGCTCCACAGTCAAGAAAGAAAAATTTGGCCAAGAGCCCACCATATTTTGATGATGGTATCACAGGCCTACAGATGAAATGAAGCAAGTAAATTTGTTAATAACAATACAAAAATGCAGTTTTCAGAACATACTAGCTTATGTCAGAATATTTTTGAATAGCCATTAGTGATCAGCAAGGTTGTTAAGCAAATGTTTGTTAGGAGTAGACCTTTAAAAACCAAGAAACCAACATTACGTTTACCACAGAGTTATAGATGAGAGATTTCAGACAACTAGTCTCCTGGTGCTCCAATATAATTCAGTTTCCTAAGAAAACAGTGCTTATGTGATCATGCTGTCTGCCTATTGAGGTGTCTGTCTCCTGTCTGCTAGCACTCCTCATTTTTTCCAAAATTTCAACTACATTTGAGAAAGTGGTAAAAGATTGAAACACAAAAAAAATCCTGAAACTTTACCAGAATAGAAGTGCTATTTAGGAGTTTCAGTGCTAAAGTTGTTGAGGGAAAAAAAAAAAAATCTGTCCACATGATGATTTGTAAGATAGTGTGTATCAGGAAAATTATGCTGCTAAATTTTCCAGTAAGTCTTTAGAAATGTAGTAATACCCAAAGATCAGATAGGCTCAATATTTAACAGTATGCCAAAGAATCACTATTTTGATTTGAACAACATAGTATCACTGATTTTTAGGTAGTTGTTTTACTATCATTCAATTCCTGCTAAAGTGGCTGTTATTTCCTTGCACAGGAGCAAGGCAGCATCTTACCTGTAAAGAAAAATAGATCTTGGATCTCTGGATGTCCAGCTTGGTAGGAGAAAAAGATATCTGCCTCATACAGCAATATAAAGTAGTTTTTATTAATCAGTCCTCAAATTGGAGACAGTGACTTTCAGTTCCTAATGAGATTCGGGTTAGCTGGATTGGGGATTGTAGAGTCACTGCTGCAGACAGAAGTGAGAGCCTGTTTCAGCTCTCAGTTTCAGTGCAAGGGAACAATCCCTTGAGCTGCATAAATTCAGTGTTATAAAAGGAATTAATTCCTCCATTATTCCTCCCTTATTAAACACTACCTGAATTTTGAGTCAACAAAAACCAGTGATTCTGCTACTCTGAGACCAGCAGAAAACAAGACCCTTGCCTGCTCGATGTTGCACATTTCTGTTCAATGGTGCACATCTCTGCAGTTTGCTCAGGTGCTTCATCCACACCTGCCAATGTGATGGTCAAACTTTAAATGACTTCCTGTTCCTAGTTGAAAAGGTGGTGTTAGGTCACAGGGTCACTTGATGACCTCAAAGGTCTTTTCCAATTTAGCTGATTGTGTGACTCTGCGATTCTGCAGTGGTCAGGGTGATGAGCGGGTAGCACAGGAAAAGAAGCACAGAGCCTTTCATGATGTGGGAACTCGTGCAGTATTACTGAGAGCACAATTTGATGAAGAAAATAAACTTTAAGTGTCAACACCTTCAGAGAAATAAGCCAAGACAAATTTTTCTCACAAAGGAAGTCTTCAAAATGGGTTGTTTTTTTTTTTAAATCATTCTCATGTAGCAATTTTTCCATAACTTTTCATTAGCAAGGACTAGAAGATCAAAATGTATGGCTATTGCAAAATGTTACAAAAAGGTCAGCAGCTGTAGATCTGCCCTGAATCTACAGCATCAGAAATTACTAACACATATTCATTTTTCATTCACAGCCTCTCCTCTGGAAAGAACACTACAGTACTTTACTGTGGGGTTGCTGAAATGTTTCCTTTCATTGTCCTCTCCCATGAAATCATCCGTGGATTTCATCATAAGAACAGATTTGCACTCTCTGATCTCCAGAGGGGTGGGCCTGCTGTCACACAGTGTTCAGTTCTTTGTCTGAGGAAACAGGCATTGCTCCACGGATGCGCCGTGCGTATGTTCCTGCAATCCAGGATGCCAGCAGGCAATCTGAGCTGTATGAGGACAAACAAATATGAGTCACAGCAGCCAGAACTTAATGCCATTCCATTTCACACTCCAAAGGCAATGTCTCTAGCAGCAGTCTGTTCTTAATATGCAGGGGCACCAGTTCAGGAAAAACACAGCAACCTGCTGAATATCTGGGGAGGGAGAAAGGTTGTCTGAGGGTTTGGAGGATTTTTTTGGTTTGGTGTGCCTTGGTATCTTTTTTGCTGAAGCCAGATACCTCTGATTAGAGTTAAACCTGTTTAACTTGTAAGCACAGGGAGAGGGTAAAGTTAGAAGGTTAGGCACTCAGCTTTCGATGAATTTAAAACCTGTTTCCCCACATACTTCATGAAAGGGTGTTCTCCCTGCAGCCTTTCATAATACATGGCCTTGCCACCAAGCAGGACTAGCAGTTTAGCTTGAGGAAGCAGTGCTGAAAAGAAAAGAAATTAATTTGCTCAGGTTCATAACATTTGCAAAAGCAGCAGACATTTCTGGCTGTACAATCTGGGGACTCTGAGACCAGAATCAGGCCCTGGTGGGTTTTTTTAGGATCTGTACAAGCTGTTAGGAGTTGGTAGTTCTGTGCTGCTTCAGGTCCTTAAGGAATATCGTTTCAAATCTGTCACATCTATGTCAAAGACCCTGGAAACTCAGTTCAGGTGCTTTCTCTTAACACTCCTGCCAAGTCTGCCCCACATATGGTCACAGGTGTGGGCAAGCCTCTTTCTTGCTGATCTTTCAGCTAAAAAACTGCATCTGACTGAGTCACAAATCTCAAAATATTTCCACGGTTCTTTGGCGGGAGTGTCCCCTCACCACCATCACGCCCTGCAAGTCATGCTCCTGGGTAGCTCCTGTCCAAATTTTTATGCCTCCAGACAATTTTGCTTTCTGTTATTCTTTCCTATCAGTTGTTTTGCTTTATTCTACAATTTTTTTTTCAGTGCAGTCACTGTCTGAAATGTGGAAGATGCAGTTGCACATGGCTGAAACACAGGTGATGTTCTCTACTGTGATTGCTGATGACAGTCTCTATTCTTTGACTTTGTGAGGAAAGGACCAGAAGGTGCTTGCATTGGTACTTTGGGCTACATTGTGCAGCCTCCCATAAGGATACAAATTTTGCTCATATTCATTTTTAGAAGCAAACAAATGAACCATGAATTCCCTTTAGAGAAAAAGGAATGCAGGAGGGATTTCCAAGAATGGTAGACTTGGCAAGCATCATATGTAAATCCAGACAATTTCTGTGTCCAACACATTCTTGTTAGATCCTAGAGCTGGCCACATTTTATTTTTACTGCTAAACTACCAAGAGAAATCTTATTTTATGGTACAGTCACTCAATCTGTATGGTTCTCACATTTTCCTCCCTTTCAAAATCCCTTTCATTTCCAGAAATAGCCACATCAATGATTAATTCTGCCTTCAAGTTTTCTTAAATCAGCTGGTGTCATGCTGGGCTTTCTCTACCTGTACAGCTGTTGAGTCACACAGAATTTATACACTACTATTCTGAAGTGTTTCGTATTGTTATGTCTCCATACTTCTTTATCACATTTCCGTTTATGGTTCTTTTTCAGCACCCCCAGCACAGATTTCCATATGTCTGACAACATAACTTGTCAGGAAGTCTGCAAACATTGACCATCGGGTTACAATACGCTGCTTTATTTTTTGTGTCCCATTACGTAAAAAAGACTGATGGCAGGATTTGCTCAGGAAGAATTTCCTGGGCAAGAATGAACAATACATTGCCAACTAAGATTCTGCTTTGCTATCACAGTCGTTCCAAAACATAGCATGCTCTGGTAGGATTGCTATTTTGTGAAACGGATTTTTTTTTCCTAATTTCCCTATTTGTGCCTGATATTATGTCCGGACAGAGACATTCAGTTGTCTACTACAGTCATAACTAAAATAGGCAGTCACAACAAAAAATTTAACCCAGAAATTCAATAAGAATGCATCTCTAAATGTATAATTTAATTATCAAAACTAGATTTTGCTACCCAAAATATTATACATGATTGTGCCTGAGAAGATAAAGTACAAGTTGCTTTCAAATAAACACGGGCACCACAAAATGAAGTGATCTAATATGTCTACTATTCCAAAAGTGCAGGCCAAACATTTCATACTCAAAATCATTATCTTTAAAATGACATATTAGCTTTGGGCTGAATTCTCCCTTATCAGTGTTCAGCACAAAGAAGTAAGGAGGGAAAGTGAAAAACATGATTAGGATAGGATGAAAGGAAGGTCAAGGAGAACATACATGTCTCTTCTTAGACCTTATTTGCTTGTCCATACTTGTCTGTTTGTACTATTTTCAATATAAAAAAAAGACGGTAATGCCAGCTTAACTACCTCTGGGAAATGAGTATTGAAGTGCAGCAGTTGCTGCTTTCTTACTAAAATGAAAGCAGGAAGTTCAGCATCTGATATATACTTGCCTACCTTGTATTTCTAATAAGTACACAGAGCAGCCTGTTGCCATAGTGAAGGCCAGGCTCCAGAACTGAGTTCAGGCCACACTTTAATAGTCTTAAAAGACAAAAAAGGGGTTGGGTGAGTGTAAAAAAGGGGAAAGGTAACAAAATCTAGTAAACAGTAGGATATATTCTTCAAAGCTTTTTCCAGTTCCTTGAATATCTCATATTCTTAATGAATAATTTAAAATTATTTAGGTAATAATTTTTTTTGTCCTTTTAGCACTCAGTTTTAATTTATTGAGTTGCTAATGATGCTTCAAAAGCCATTAAACTGGTTATTTTTTTTAATAATTGCTTAAATATCCAATCTTGAAAATACAATCTATTGAGCTAATACGTGCTCACTGGAGTGAAATTAAATATCTTAAATCTCTGCACCTCATCTTTCTTGAGAAACATTTAAAAAGAAAATGTTTTTGTTCAAAGGGGAGTCTGTGCATACAGAAGGTTACCTTTTAAAAATAAATAAAAAGCTGTGTAAATATATAAATAAATATTAATTGTCTCTTCCTATCCCCCGGCCAAAGAAACCCAAACCCCACACAAAGCTCACTTTATATAGTAGAAATGCTGGTACAAGTAGCCACGTTACTTACTTTACAGGAGGATTTGAGTTCATATGCAGGTATAGCTTTGAAGATAACTGGCAGAATTTCAGATTTCTGAAAAATCACAACGGAAATTTAGTTTTCAGTTGTTCTAAAAGATACATGTTTTTAATCAATATTTTCTTGACATAATCAAAAGCAAACAAAGCTGGGTTTTCTTCTCTTTGACATTTTCACTGGAGGCTTAGTCCTCTTAAGAGCATTTATTATAATTAAAAAGATAACACTTGAAGTAGCAAAACAGAATGTTTTCAAGATGCCTGTATTTTCTACTCATTGGCTTAGTTTTCTTGATCATGTTTAAAAAAAAAAGACAAAACCAAAAACCTTGAAGTAGATTAGTCCCTTAAAATTCCTGCATTTTGCTACCAGCCAGACATCAGATCTGTTGGTAAATTTGTTGTCTTTGTTTGTTATCACTCCAGATGAAAAGAAAAAAAAAATTATTCAGATCACTTTCATCTCTTCAGCAGACAGTGACTTAAAGTGCTTATATAAGAGCTATCCATTATTACTACAGCCAACATACCTGAGATGTCAAGTGCTTAGATTGAAGAGCTCTTTCAATACACATTCCTGTTGGAAATTTTCTGTAAAATGTGAATTTTGTGAAAAATATGGTTTTGTGATAATTGAGTCCCTCCCAAGAAATATCTCTAATTTGTTAAACTCAGGCTTGCTGTCTAGTTTGGCTTGGTTTCACTTGGCTTTGTTTCAGAAAGGAGGTACAATTAGTTTCTTTTTGGCGCAGACTAACCTTCAGTGTTGTATTTGCTCAGAAAGGTTTCCCAAAAAGAATTCCTCCCCAAAAAGAAGAAAGACTTAAATTCAAACTATTTTTAACAGTAGCCACCCATCTTTCCTTTCCCCTTTCCTCACTAGGACATTTTTATCAGAAGAAATTACGATTTCCCAAATCATTCCACTCATTGTTGATGACCTAATGAAGGAAAATATTCTATTTCAGCATTAATTATATGCTTAATATTAATTTTTATTCCATGTTATGAAATTTAATCAGTTGTTTGAACTATGTGGTTTCAGTAACCAGGCCTATCCACATGAGCTTTAGAGCACTATTAGGCCTGTGTTAGCTTTGGTGTAAAACAAAAAAATAATTTCATAATTGTGATAGCTCTTGTAACTCTGTAGACATAATTAAAGAGAAAGCACTTAAATCCAGCCACACACCCAGCAGGTAGTAATAGCTTTCAGTCACTATTCTAATAGGTTGTTTGTTACTTTGATTGTTGCCTTCTGGAAGCTGCTGCTTCCTTCATTTTTATTTTCTTTATTCAACATGCAAGTGCCATTAGTTGCTAGTCAGAAAAACTGCTTTTGATATAATGTCATCAAAATTACTGATTCAGGCTAGCCATAATCACCTTGCAGTTGAAAATGAAGCGACTGGGTCAAGCAGTGTCTACATCACCACTAGAGGGAGAGTGCATGTATTAAAAAGTAGTTAAATATTCAATTTTGTACATTACAATGGCCAAAAGGTCAGATATTTCATCATTTTCTTTTGGCCTAGTTAATTTATTCTTTCATAAGCTTTGAACTATGCAAATATTTTTATTTTAATGTTTTTGGAAATGGAGAAGCAGAAGACCAACTCCCAAAGGAAAATGAGCCCCGAATAGACAGACAAAATTTAGAGTATAAAGTCAATTATTGTACACCCAAAAGGTCAGGATAGTCTAGACATTTCATTTAATTAATTACTACTCTCTTCAGCAAGTCTAGCACTTGAGCTAGAGCATCTTTGAATCACCCCCTCAGCTGAGTCACAGCAAAATTCTGCACCCTTTTCTGCAAATTAGACTGTTTTGGCTGGAACTAAGTGGACACATATGTTGCCACCTGCTGCACATGCTTTAGTCTGAAGTTTTTCAACGGCTTGGTTTATATCTTTGAATAATTTGTTCATTAGGGAAGGTAGGAGCGGGGAAAGGGCAGTTCCTCCTTTGGTTTGGTTTGTTCTCAGGCTGACAAATTACTACGGGGTTGCTTCTAGGTGGTACCTGCTGCTGAAAGAGTAGAGAGGTTTATGTGTCAGACATGTATTTTCACTTCTGAAAGCATTTGTTGAGTCAGTGGTGGAAAAAGGTTCCTCTACATGATGATATTTTGTTCAGGTTTGTAAACCAGATTCTAAATGTACATATGCAGATTCTTTTTCCTATAAATTTAAATACTTTTCTAGGTATACAAATGTGTTTGTAATTGCACATAATTGTATATGCATAAAACAAAAATTTAGAAAGAATAGTTGAACATTTAGCTTCTTTCATTTGCTGCACAGATCCTATCCAGGACCTTGGATGGAATAGCAACAGTCTCCTTTTTATCTTTAGTGTATTTTGTCACTTGTCATCCTTCTTGTTATCTTTCTCTCTCACACACACCCCACCACCCCCCGCCCCGACCTCATCCGTTCAAGCCAAGCAACAATAATCATAGTCAGATTAAGAATATTATATAGCCACGATGGCACCCTTGTGAAATTTCATTCAACTTAGCAGAACAATTTCTCATCCATGACTTCAACCAGCATCAGACACACAGTCAGGGAAGCCTGATCCATGGTGTCCCTGAGAACAGAGACTATCACTTTGGTTTGCTATGGTTGTGTGCTTGCGTTATTCACTGCCCACAAAGACCCCTCTCAAGTATTTAATATACTTTGTAAGCCAAAAGCTGTAGCATTTTTAGCAACCATTATTTTTTTTAACCTCCGTGATTATTTATGAGGAAAGTTTATATCATAGTCTCATGCTCCATTATTAGCTCTACTGTCAAAATGATTCAGTCATCCACTCTCAGTGTTATCCATTACAAATAAGAAATTTGGAAAGCTAGGCAGAAAGTTCACAAACTAAACATGCTCTTAAAATGGTTAATCCATAGTTTTCAGTAGATACTTATGAATAATAAATGCACACACAGGAGGTAATCAGTCTGGACTAGTATGGGACAGGAATAAGGGATGGCCTGCTTATAAAAATGTATACCCTTAATGTTACATTAAGGAAAGCAGACTGCAGGGCTTTGGTTTTCAACTCTGATAATTGAATTATGTATGAGCTTACCTAGACAGTTCCAAACCAATTTTTTATTTGTAAATATTCATTAAGCTCCTTCACTTACGTCAGCTTGAAAACCCCAGCTTTTAATGACTGCCGTTTTGAAACAGTTTGACCAGTTTGTTTTGCAGCCCCTCCCATCAGCACAGGAGAGCGGCTGCACTCACCACTGCCTGTGCCTAACAAAGCTGAGCCTTGATAGCACCAGGCATCCACAAAACCTTCATCACCTCAGGGAGTGTCCAGACTCCAAACGATGCCGTGGGCCACTGCAAGGCATGGCAAGTGAGGCCCGAGTATGTGGGACTGAATACAAATTTTGGTCTTATGCTTCTTGGGGTGGCCTTTGGGAAGGGAAAGTGCAGGGGAAGAAATTTCACAGCCTGGAGCATGTTTGGGTGGAGGAAGGAGGTCAGGGAGACGCGAGGGAAGGGAGGGCTGGTGACGGTGCCCAAAGCCAAATAGAGGCAATCGAGTAGGTGACAGGGAGCCCCAAAAACGTTCCTCATCCTGACGAGCAGGATATTTCCAGAAATATAACTAAACAAAGTTTGTGTGAGACAGGAGGAGTGGAGAAAAGAGGCTGTAAAGAAAGCAAAAAAAGCCTAAAGACATTTAGCACACTTGTTAACTTGGCAGTATTGAGTAATTAGGCAAGTACCTTCTCCTTACTAAAAAGCATGGAAAATGCAAGTAAATGAAAATAAATCAGATTCCAGCCAGAGATACTGGTTTCCTGACTGTGAGTTTTTAAATGCAGCTGAACACTTCTGAATCTTAGAATAAAATTTTAAATAAATAATTACATATCATAATTTATGTTAGCAGCTGTTCACATAATGGGAGAAATTAGTCTATTATCTATTCTTCAAAAATAAAAACCTTTATAGTAATTGAATCTAATAATTTTAAGATGTTATATTTTGACTCCTAAGCTTGAACTTCTGTAGAAATAAATGGACTTAGATCCATTTATGCTGGTGTTTACTATGTCCACAGGGGCTTACCCTTGAACAATTTATCCTATTTCTATTATCATTAATATAGTTTAATCAATGTAAGACATAACACAAATAGAAGAGACAAAACCAGCTTTTAAAATATGTATGCTTTATTACATCATCAGGAAAACAAATCTCTTTTCAAATATCATTGGGAGCTGCTGGAATAATTTCTCCCCATCAGCCTAATGGCCAGGTCATATCAATTTTCAGACAAAAATCTTGTAAAATCTTCTGAAAAAGCAAAACTTTGCAGTCACCACTGAAGCAATGCTTATTATTAAACATTAATACCTCCCTGTGAGATATTCCATGGTCCCCCCTTCTTAAGTGAGAAAGAAAGGCGAATTTAGAATAACTGGTGTCAGGCATCAGCGGAAACAAAGTAAATTAAAATAAATAACTTCTTTTTATTATCCTTTTACCTGCTCTGAGGATACTTTCAGTCATGCTGCATTTCTGAGGGGCCTGGAGTTTAACAACTGTAAATGCTGGGTTTGCTTTAGGACTAGACAAACATGACACCACCACCCAAAAAAAGAAAATTAACAAAGAATATCAATTATAAAAAAATGGAGACTGTTCTGGGAAACTTAAATTACAAATCCCTAGAGCTCTGAAACGAAGAATAAGGAAATTGCTTTCTCCCTTTGGGCATGACCTTTTCTTTTGAATGGATTCCACAGAATAAAAAGAGGAATCATCTTTTATTTAAACAGGAAGCAACTTGAGGCAGTTTGGGGCTCTTGGGAATATTTAAACACATGCTGAGAAAGAAATTGAAAGCCATGACTATTTCAAGGACAGAACTTCAGCAATCTATGCCATTAATGTGATACCCAGTCCTCTTGACACCAAGAGCAAAAATAGCATTTATCCTTTTATCAATACACAGCATTAGCAATGCAACTGCCTGTGATAATGCCTGAAATTACGGACTGAGCTGTTTTCACGGCCTTCTGGAAGGAGTGGACACTGCTGGTAGGTCCATTAAAAGTTACATTAGGGTAATTTAATTCCTCTAGCCCAGCTCCATTCACAGCTCCTCCTTTCTTCCAAGTTACAGTCTGTTGAATCAATAGCCATTAGAGCAAATCAACCTCGGTGGGAAAACGCCCTTGTCAAACCCCAGCCTGACTCATTGTCATCATTTCAGATTCCCGTTTAAGCAAGAACAAAGTCACATTTGAATCCTCCGACGAGATGTACTCTATTTCAAAGCAGTGCCAGAGCCTGCAAGCAATGCCATGGAGCTGTGATACCCATAGAGAAAACTCCAGCAAACAAGGTGTAAAACAGGTGAGACTCACTTCAGTGTCTCTTTGCACTTGCTTCTGTAAGAGCAGCTGTAGTCTCCAAACTGTGACCCAGAGTCCTGATTTAATCTCTTGTCTTGTATTAGCTGCTAAATGTCATTTTACATTTGTTTTAATGAGAGGCTATGAGCCTGTTGCTTTTTGTGGCCTTCCAGAAGAGTTGAGTTCCTTTACACCATTCTGCTCATTTTTATCAGCACTATCATACAGCAGGATATTAGGGTCTAAATCCACTTTAATCTCCTCAGTGTATTCACCTGGTCAGAGGAAGATGTCCAGAGACCTGACACAATCACGCACATGAGTAAGAAGTGCAGGGGTCTTTCGTGATCAAGGCTGCATTGCCTTCCCTTGGGAGGCAAGAGAAAGCAAGCCTTCTGAAGCAACCTAGGGACCATAGTCCCCACAGCACAGGATAGGACTTTGTGTAAAATCTGAATGCACAGTAAGCCACAAATTATTAAAAGACACTGCCTAGAAATTAGTTTGGAAAACTAACATATTTACCTGCACTATTTCCAAGCAGATTTTGGCCACCGAAAAAAAAAAGATTCTATCACAGTCAAGCTAATAGCATACACTCTATGAATATATTTGAGCTTGCACTTGCCAGGTGGAGCTCCATGAATACATTATTCACAACTGAAAATGTGTTTTCTTTCTGCATCCTTCCTTGCATCTTCCTTTTTTTTACCAGCTCTAATGTACTCTTCCTTTTTTTTTTTTTTTTCACTAATTAACTGAGAAAAGAGCCAAAGTCCTGTGGCTTAATGTACACTAATGAGCATGACATGATTTTCAAGCTGTAATATGGAACACTGAAAATGTGTTATTCATGTAGGGAAAAACATTACACCCCTATTTATAAACCTCCTGAAATGATGAATCTTTCAATGCTGCTACCTATTTATAAACAGCTCAGGGGCATAAAGTACACTGACAATTTGATGACCTAATATCACATTATATTCTGATTTTGTTTAATACACATGCATTCTGTAATTTCTAAGTGCTCACATTGTATTACTTTATGGCATGTTCTGAATATAATAAATTTGCAAAGTTTTGCAGATAAGCCACAACAGTCACAAACAATTTTCTCTTATTTACTTTTCATTACAAATTATTTGTTTACCTCTAATGCTTATATTTTAGTTTCTAAGTAACAGAGTAAAGGCTAAGATCCTAACCACACTTTGATCACACATTGCAGACTTTTTTCTTGCTAAGAAGAGTGCTTTAAACACAAGTAAAAGCTGAGCATGAGACAGATGACAATAGATGGAAAGTATGAAAGCTTTGGTTTAATATGGCTCAAGGCTGAGAGGAATAATAGATGACAGGGAAATAAAAATTGATGGAGACTGCTATTTTAAACAAGGATATGAATGGCAATAAGAAACAGAGGAGATGAGCTGGAACAAGTTCAGATTAAGAACTGCCAGGCTAGTATGCTTTTTTTAAGCATTATGGTTAAGACTTAAAGCATAGAGAGCTGTTCTTCCTTGCTACTGTGTATAGTGATATCTTATTAAACTTGGACTGATTATTGGAAATTTACTGTTTCTGAAGGAAATGCACCAGGATGATCACATGAGATCCATATAGAAAGACTGAGAGGTTGCAAAGAGCCATCTCATGGAACCCATTTTTGCCTTTGCTACACACAGAAACCCTGATCCTTCGGAGACAGAGATGTTGCTTCCAGACTGTAAATACAGGAGTGAGCTTCCTAGATTCTGGATGCTTGAAATTGGTCAAAGGAAATCTTACTGATTTACAGATAAACATACATTAATTCTGATACACTCAAATCAGTGCATTACAGACAAGCTTTTTTAGGGTTCAAAACACATTTTTCTTTTAAGTTTTTGAAAACAAGGCTCGCTTCTCTTGCTCTCCAAAAATGAACTCTGATACAAGAAAGCCTTGAAAATTAATTGATTGCAGGAGTGGATGGCCACTCATTTTTTTAAATTGACCTCCAACCAGGGACATGCTGTGCTTCCAGGTAAAATGTTACTAGTATTTCTTAAATTAAGCACTGATTTCAGAAGAAGGGACTAAAGTTTCCTTCATGCCAGCTTGCGTATTTTCTGAAAATGTATATAAGTTATACGTAATAGCTTTGCAAATTCAGGTAACTTTAGAGTCTCCAGGTTTCAGAGAACAGATCACAGCAACAGCTTTCTCACCATAACAGTTTTATGTTAAGCTGTTTCTCTTGATTTCAATTGAGCTGCTATTTTTTAAACTATTCTATAGTAGTCTAAAAAAGATGAAATCTTTATCATATATAAAACTTTCATTTTGGAGCAACTAATTCATTCAGAATTGACTAGAAATATGAACAGCATTAAATGAATAAGAGTTGTTATTAAAAACTCTTTGTATACAATTTCTTCCACCTCTCAACTCAGCACTAGAATGTGGTTAAATTCAGATGATCCAGATATCCCCCGAAGTTCTGGCAGAGCAGTGTGAGATGAGGGTGAGGTACACAAGCTGAGATTCTCAGCTGAGGTAAATCCAGAGATTCAACACATCCCTGCTGATTTACTCCAGACAAAGAGCCAGCCTGTTATTTTTAGCTTTTACATTTTACTGGAATTTCTCAGCATTAGAACTCCTCTCCAGTGGAGTATTGGTGCTCCCATCCACAGGCAGAGCATGTATAGGGCCACCAGCTCCTCTCCCACACAGCCTCAAATTGCTCCTGCCACTCTTCCATCTACCCATCCTTACAGCTCGCTGACAAACCTCTCTAAATTACAGTGAGGCGCTGCCCACACATATGTGCTGGCTGATTTGTTTCACACAGACCCAACATACCACCTCCACAGTCACAGCAGCCTGTTTCAGTGATTACAAGTGTGAAAGAACAGCAACAAGCTGAGCTCATGCACCAAAGATCACAGTTTCAGTGGTGGAGGAGGAGTGGGTTTTATACTGAGATTCTTGCTCTCTTCCCTGTGATACCTCACTTCTTCCGGGACTTCCTTAGCAGAAGGTTAATAAACCACAGTCACAATGGAAGTTGCATGGTGTGCTGCCAGCAGAGAGGCAGCTTCAGGAGTTTGTTATGGAGTCAAGTAATATTTAAGTTTTGTTGAGTGATTTTACTGGAAGTTTCAGCACTTGGAGATGCTGCCACTGCTTGAAGATTTTGATTGTGTATTTATTTTTGTAAGTGTCTGTATTGGGTTTTGGTAACAGGGGGCTACAGGGGTGGCTTCTGTGAGAAGCTGCCAGAAGCTCCCCTCCTGTCCAACAGAGCCAATGCCAGGCTCCAAGTCGGATCTGCTGCTGGCCAAGGCCAAGCTCATCAACCACAGTGGTAGCACCTGTGGGATAATAGAGTTAAGGAGGAGATAAAAAGTTGTTGCACAAGATAATTGCAGCCAAGGAAGAGAGGAGTAAGCATAGGTGTGAGACAAACAGCCCTGCAGACACCCAGGTCAGTGCAGAAGGAGGGGCAGAAGGTGCCAGAGCAGACACTCCTTGCAGCCCGTGGTGCAGACCATGGTGAGGCAGCTGTGCCCCTGCAGCCCATGGAGGCACATCAGAGAGAAAACATTCCCTTGCAGCCTATAGATGACCCTATTCTGGACAAGGGTGATGCCTGTAGGAGGCTGTGACTCAGTTGGAAACCCATGCTGGAGCAGGACCTGTGGCCCCATGGAGAGAAAAGCCCACACTGGAGCAGATTTGCTGTCAGGATTTGTGGCCCCATGGGGCACCAACACTGGAGCAGCCTGTTCCTGAGGGACTGCACCCCATGGAAGGGACCCCTTACTGGAGCAGTTTGTGAAGAACTGTAGCCCCTGGGAAGGATTCATGTCAGAGAAGTTTATGGAGCACTGTCTCCAGATACTGGAGCAGTGGAAGAGTGTGAGGAGGCCTGCCCCTGAGAAAGAAGGAGTAGCATTTGTGATGAACTGACCACAGCCCTCATTCCACACCTCTGTGTGATCCTGGCAGGGAGGACCTAGAGAATTTGGAAGTGAAGTTGAACCTGGGAAGAAGGGAGGGGTGGGGGAAAAGTGTTTTTAATGATTTGCCTTTATTTATCATTATCTTAATCTGATTTTATTGGTAATAAATAAATTAATTTCCCTAAATGGAGTCTGCTTTGCGCATGACAATCACCGGTGAGTGATCTCTCCCTGCCACTGGTGAGTTATCCCTCCCTGCCCTTATCTCAACCCATGAGCCTTTAGTTGTATATTCTCTCCCCTGCACAGCTGAGAACAGTGATAGAGCAGCATTGGTGTGCACCAGGTGTCCAGCCAGGGTCAGCCCACCACAACATGCGCCAGCTTACCACAGCTTTCCAGCCATGTGAGTATAGCAGTCAGCTTTCTAGATTTGACTCCAGGTGTCAGCCTGGAGTGCCCTTCCCTCAGTGTTGGGGCTCTTTGCTCCTGGGAAAGTGCTACCTTTATTCCTGCAGTAGTGAGATGGGATGGTCAGAAGTCTTTCAGAAGAACCCATTGAACATGTTTCTTTATGAGGGAACAAATTTATTTCATTAATAACTATAAAGCTTTTGAGACCCACTGTTTGATTGACCAAAATTGCAGACTCTACAAGGGATAAAATCCACACACAGAGTGAAAATATCCAAACACCTAAACTATGTGGATGTATTAACCTAGAGATCTAGAGTAGGCTAAGTGGGAGTTGCAAAGTTGCTATCAGCCTAGGTTATGCATTCAGATGTTTCTTAAAACACTAATTTACCCTTATTTTGCTTTATGTGCAATGTCAGGTGGTTTCCAACATCTTCAAAATTCTATAATTAAGTAGCTAAAGCTGTTATCTAGTATGTTGGTCTTTGTGTGTAGTTTGTTTCAGTTTCAGACTTACACCTGCATCTGGATTTAACTGTTTTTCACACTCAGGGAAACATTGATTAACAGAATGTATATTTTTAATATTGAGAACTTCACAAACAATGCCATAGATCCCTTTCTTGGAGCAATGAGTCACGAGAAGTGGCTCAAGGACTGAAATGATTACTTTGAAAAGTGTATTTTTAACTACAGGAGGAAATAATTTTCATTATCATCAGATTGGCAAAGTACTTGAAGGTAATAGCTCCATCAGGCAATTTTTTTCCTAGTCCTTATGTCACAAAATAAAAAGATAAAAAAAACACCTTTTTTTCCAAAACACTCTTCACAGCAGTGGAAAGTTAGATGGAAAGGCAAGATGCAGACACTGTCAAAATAAAATGCATTGAAGAAAATAACAGGTGGATAAAAAGAGTAAGAAAGTAAAAATCCCTTCGGATATATTAATTTCAAATGGCACTTGTTTAAAGAGCTATTCGGACCAGAAACCCAATTAAATTATTGTAATTATTAATAAAAAACCTACTTTGAAAAAAATTTATATATGAAGCCTGTACACCTGTAATTCTGGATAATAAACTATGTTTATTCATGCCTCTAATCAGGCATCTTTCCCATCAAGAAAGGAGTCATTTTTACTGTTCTATTTGTTGTAAGACCTAGACATACATAAACAAGGACCTGGGGTGTCATTTCAACCATCAGTGACTGTGGCCATCTCTGGCCATGAACTCCATTAAAACCTGGATGAATTTCTGTATTCAGGCACCCCATCAAGCAGCAAAAGAGCCTAACATTACTGTGTCTCTGGCTGTGCAATAACAACAGGACCTGTCTATCCAACAGCAAAAATCCAATATATCCTGTTTACAGGTGTCTTTGTGTAGGGAGTATGTGCAAGGTGCATTTTAAGGTTGTCAGAGGCAACCCAGAAAATTCACGTATCTGATACACACAAATCAGTCTCCAGCGCTGCATTTTTCTTACACATCTTTGCAATATTTGGAGCTAGATTGAGTGACAGAAGATCTTTTGAGTCAGGCAGCTTACATGTCTATCTGCAATCCAACTACTGAGTTGAAATATTGGCTTTTGTTAGTCTATCGGCATAAATACAAGCCAGCATAAAGCCTCCTTACCAGTGTAGTTCAGCAGCCCTGCAGTAGACAACAGTACCTCTCCTAGTTTTCATGCCTAATTTTTATGGCACTTAGTCCAAAGCCCCTGCTTTCAGGCAGCCTTCTCAGAGAAGCTGGAACAAGAGCTGCCTGTAACAGAATAGGCCAAATCCTCTATATTAATTACAGCTTCATTGCTCCATTTAGCTGCCACCATCTGCCAAAATCTGGCTAGATTTGAGGTGGTCCCCAGACAGGGTTTGCCAAAGTAGTGACAAAATGCTGAAACAGGCTTCTTTCAGCTTCTGGATGGAAAAAAAATCACTGCTTAATATAAACTTCAAAACACTTTAATTCCTCTGACCCTTTCAATGTAGACAAGGATGTAGCCATGGGGAAGTTTCCCAAAGCCTTGGTTATTCGTCTCACTGGCTGATAAATACAAAACAGCTCAATGCTGTGCATAATCTCTTTTAAGCTGTTTGATCTAAGAAGAAACCTTACAATTCCAAAACTATTTCATCCACATTTTCCTTACAAGTGGCCTAAAATTAAAGTGTGCTTAGGCTGCCTATAATATACTGACCATCGCAAAAAACAGTCCCATACTCTTCCTGCACTTTCCTGGATGTCACAAGGATCAGCACAGCTCAGTAGAAGGAAGAGCACCAGACCATGTCCCTCCGGTAGGCAGGTACCATGCCAGGACCACCTTGGGAGTTCCCTGCTTCCTCATTGTGGGCTCATCCCTGTGCATTGCATAAAACAGTGCGCCTGTTAAAGTGTGACTAGATGGCACAATATAAATACAGTCTGGAGACCACAGAAGGCAATAAGCCTAGGTTGTCTCTGGTTGGTTTGTGCTCCTCTCAGGCACACATACTTCCTTGTTCCTGACATATTTCTGTTCACTTTAACAGGTACAGCTTAGGTTTGAAGAGAATGCTCATCTGAGGCAATCACACTTTAACTTCCAAAAGAACTTTTCCTGATTTTGATTGCTGTAAAAAGAAAATTTTAATATCGGTTAATATTTAGTATTTATTTATTTGCATGCTATTCTCCATAGAAATATGTTTTTAATATGCTGTTCACACAATGTAAGGAAATATTTATAAATATTCCAGAATGTTTCATTTTCATGACATTTTTACTTAATTACAGTGCTATAATGTACCAGACCCATTTACAGCCTCTGCACAGACTTCCACCCAAGCAGAAAGTTTTAAAGCCTTTGATTTGCAGTGTGGTTACTAGTGAAATTAATCAATACTTAACTAATAACATTTACAGCAGGAGAAATAAAATGATTGAAGTGTGTTTCAGCTTCAACAGACTTAATCGTTTTCTCTGTCTCTCAGTACTCCAGCTCAGGTGGTATCTTAGGGAGTGATGAGGTTTAGATTTTCTGTGAATATCAAACCCAGCAGTCAGAGCTCTATATGTGTTATTTATTGAGCACAGCGACTCCAGTTGCCTGTGTCCTGCAAATTCCATGGGGCAGAATTGCAGGGTGACAGTCTCCCTCTGAGGGTGTTGAACACCACTTGCTGAGTAAGACAAAGCAGAGCCTTACAAAAGGAAGACTGATACATTCAGGTTTTTGCGTTTAAGCAGATGTTTTGTGTACTGGATTCTCTTCTCCACCCCTTTTAAGCTCATCGCGTGAGAAACAGAAAATATATTTTGTAAATATATGGTTAACTATTCAATGGGTGAATAGCAAGGCTACAAAATATTAATAGGAGATAGTTGTCTTATGACTTTTCATAGCCAGCACAGATTCCTCTGGGTTGAAGTGTTCCTGATCACAGCATTTTGACCTATTTTCTTGCCTTGTTTTTAAAACAGATGAACTGCCTTAGCTTTGCCAAACATGCATCCTGTTGATCACTAGGCTGTCACTTCACTGCTCTTTTGCATTCTTCTCACAAAAAGAAACACTGGTTTTGCTTTTTGCCTTGGGGGACTTGTATCAACCCTTTCACATCTTACCAAAGGCAGCAACCTGAGAATGATGTAATCTCCTGCCTTGACCTTCTGGGCACCCTTGTCTTGCTCCAGAACTTTCCATGCTGTTTCAGTCCATGGTTTTTGTTTGCCAGGCTGCCTGTTCCTAGTGCCATGCTGGGGGCTGCAGGTGATCTTTTCTCTCTCTTGGGCAATGCGCCTTCCAGTTTGGTTCTTTTCAGGACAGCTGCTGTTCTTCCCCTCCAGCTGTAACTGTGTTGACCATGTTTGCATGAGATAAGAGAAATCAATATCAAGCAGAATCAAGAGAGTCTTGCTGGCTGTTTTTCATCTAGAGGATTCAATTATTTCCATTGTTTAAAATGTCCCATAAAATAAACTTGGCTGACAATAATGTATAGCCAAGTAAATTTTACCTTTAAAAGCTACTGTTTATTCTTTGTAAATCAATAATTTTGGTCTCTATATAGGTTAGACTCTTTTTTTTTTTTAAAAAAAGAAAAAGGTTCTTTCTTTTTGCTAATCATATAATGATTCATTTACCTGTTCACTCAAACTATCTCTTGGCTTCCCCTTCTATTCCCCATGAGAAAATGCATGGCAGAAGAAATAGATCTTGTGCTGGACTACAGTTCAGCTCTAGTGAGACAGATCTCCCCATGGGACAAAGCACTTTTGCTCTTCTTCTTCTTTTTGCCTCCAGAAATAAGCCGTAGACATAGGTATCACACCACTTAACACTAAAAATGGAATACTTTGTCTTTCCTCAAGCCTCTTCCCAAGAGGTGGGAGTACAGAGATGACCGTAGTGGGGGAAAGGTGTGTTCCTGTGAGAAAGTTCATGTATGGTTGGGTTTTCTGCAGAACACACAGTCTGAGATGTGAGATATATTTTAATATCTGAAAAATTAATTACACTTCTTTCTACCTCCGTCTTCCAGAAAAATAGAATAACAGCTCCAATAAAATGTTTGTGACAGAAGCTGCCATTGCTAATTTCTTTTGGATTGCTCTCTTTAACTTATTCCACCACATACTGGCTGATCCCACAAGGCTTCTCTTCATGGATTTATAATCCATGAGGTTTTGGAAGTAAAAGTTATGTTTTTGCTTTAATGACCTTGCCAGAAAATGGCAAATTGAAGACTTGACTAGTTCTGGATGTGTGTTTTCTAGTTTCATTTCATCTGCTCAATGATCTGCCAATATTTCACAGCTTTTCCTATACCCTATATTTATTATGATATTACACAGCATTTACAGTTCATCATGTCTGTTTTTGTAATTAAAGTATTATACTTTTAGTACTTATAAACTGTGGTTTTGCTTACTTATGTCTTTGGATAATCCACCTAGAGGATTAATTTCCTCTGTGCCAATTTCTAGGAAATAATGACTTTTAGAGCTGTGGAAAATAAAACAACCAAATTTCTTCATTTACAGCTCTATTTCAAGACCACTTTCAAATGGCATAGAACAGATTTGAAAAGTGAAGCTGATCAGAATAGTGTAGACATACATGTTTTTTCCCAAGTACATAAGATTGCATTTTATTTACTCTTATAAACTTTAGAGAATTTGTAACATTGAATATGAAAATATTTATGCTCCCTTCAAGTGTGTGCATTCAACTCAAGGGATTTTATCCACTGACTTCAACACTCTTTGTGTTGTAAGCAGATTCATTCAGGTGAGATTAATTGGGTCCTGGGTGAGGGAGTTCAAAGTGGATGATTTTAAAATAATATTACAAAATACTAATGAAATGGGAATTTTTCAAATGAAACCATGATGTGAAAAATGAAATAGTCAATTTATTTATTCGCTGTACATTGAACAAATTGCTTTTGTATAATTTTAAAAAGTCAAGAAAAAAGTCAAATTAGGTCCAGGGATAACGAACATAATGAACTTCCAAACTGGAATGAGTGTGGCATTTTCTTCATGCTTGACGCTATACTATAATCTTATCTGCTTAATAATAAGATCTTAATAATTCAATGAAGTTTTCTGAAGTCACGGTGGAGCCACAGAGGTGAAAGAAGGGTCAAATATTAACCCCAAGCTTTTCCATTAAACACTAACCTGGAATAAACTGTGCTTTTCCACCAAAGAGAGATCTTTGTCAACAGTATTTCCTTCAATTGTTTGTGTTGAAAAAGAGACTCGTAAAATACTTATTTTGACCAAATGCATGCAGCGAAGATATCTGCATCTAAGCTAAGTGCAGACACCCCCTGTGTGGCCAATGGGCAGAACTGGCAATTGCAGAGTGCACCTCACCTCAGTTACAGAAAAGGTATATTGTGAGATCAGATACATACCTGAAAAATTCCTTTTCTGTCCACTGTCTGCAGGAGAGATCTGATCCCCAGTTCAGGTGTTTGTACTGAATGTATGCTGAGTTGAGTCAGTTTGAACCCTAATATTTCACTGTCACTTCAATTAAAAAATTAATATCAGAACCCTTTAGATCAGTGTGCCATAAAACTTTAGTATTTGTTAGACCTCATTTGTCATGTTTCACTTATGCCTTAGCCTTTGCCTCAAAAATTCCTTTTTTAGTTTCCTTCTCTTATTGCTGAAGTTTAGCTGCAATAGTAACACAAATTCTTAGAAAAAACTTTGCAGAACAGTTATATTATAAAGTGCATTTTTTTTACTGCTATGAATTAACCTTTTAAAATATTTACACAAAAATTGCCGATTTGAAAAATAATAAAATAAGGGAGTATCTTAACACAAAACTATTAAATATTCTCTGTATGAACGGAAGAAACCATATGAAAATATTTTAAAATCTCAGAATATATTCATTTCATTGTAATTTGCTGTATGATCTGCCCCCTTTCTCACTGCACAGTTTCTCCCTCTTCAACAATTGCAGCAGCACAGTACTATGTTTTTCAGGCTCTTCTAAAGGTTGATTGGCTTTTCAAGCTATGTACACTCATTGATCCCAGCTCTGAAACATGCCAGTAAAAACAAAATCCTGGTCAAAACATTTGTCTTGATGAGTCACTTATTGACTTCAAGGGAAATTATTTTTAAACTGTGTTCCAAAGAAAGGTACCTTGAACATGAGCAGACTTCAGAAGAGGAGTGAAAGTTTACTACCTGAAAGGTTCATCGAATTATGAACAGCTATACCAATTGCGTAAGTTCATTCCAAAGTTCCAACCATGTTATGAAAATCACTTTCCGGATTGCTTTGAGGATTAACTAAGACAGCCTGTCCATTGCTGTTATTACTGGCAAATTTGTGCCTTGCTATTTTGCTCGGAGAGGAATGAGTGCTGAAAGTGCAAGTCCATTCCTTAGTAGGTGAGCACTCCTGAACTGGAATCTTGGATTGGAGAAAACCAGTGCCCAGAAATTTTCAGACCCAGTCTAATATAAATAAAAGTGGGTGCTGTTTCTGGATGTCTGTATGTACATGAATTCTACACAGTCTTATAACAGGTACTTCCAGAAATATGGTCAAAGCCTTTAACATGTGCTGGATTCCTGACATAGCTTGAGAATAGCATGCATTCCAGACTTGTTTTTCCCAAAATGAGACAGAGGTATTTTTCATCAACATGCTCTTTTGACTCTGACTTCAAAGAACTAATAATTAAATACATGTTGTGGAGAGATCTGATCGACAGAGTAATGGAGATGATTCTGTTGGGTTCTTTTGGTGCTCATTTCCAGAGGAGAGCTTTTTAAAACTTTGGATACTTCCTTGCAATGTGATTGCTACACTAGCACAACATAAATGACCTATTTTCAAGTAACAGTATGTTCACTCTGCTGGACTTCTCTGCTATATGAGTCATGTAACTTTAATAACAGATACTGTCATTTCTCTGCTACGGTTTATTGTGGTTATAGATTTGAATATGCAAACCACCATTTAACATGCGTTTTCAAGCCATCAGGAAGTAAAGTTCAGGACATCATATGTTTTTCCAAAGTGCTCATTATAAACATCAGACACTCAAGAGAAGCCCAAGCATCAGTTCCTGAGGTATTACTGATACGAGTGGGAAACTTCCTGTTCTCACCAAAGACACAGCAGCCCTTGCTCATGTGAGTCAAAGGACATTCTGTGTCCTAACCAGGAATGTCAACTGCATGGAAAAGCTCTCACTGAAAACAGAAGAAAATACTAATTTTTGTCATATATTTTATTTTCTTTTGATTCTACCCTCATAGAAGCTTTGCCTTGCCTTGTTTCTTATGTTTTGGTCAAAATGTCCAAGAAGCCACTTACACTTTTTAAAAATATGTTTTTATAAATATACTTTATTTGTAATTCTACATTTGTACTTTATTACACAATTTATTTTTTGTTGTGAGACTGAAAAAATGCTTAAGTTAACATCTCCACCTTTTTATGTTTCAGACCAAGCCCCAGCCACTTGCCATGCACTGTCTTGGCATCAGTATCCTTCTGAGGTTTTCTCTGCTACTTTAAAACTTGGAGTTTTATTTCCTAATAATTCTAGAATCAAACACAAAGCTGCTACACTTATTAAAGAAGAAAAAGATGTCCAATTCTGAGCTTTTATTTGTGTCGCATTCAGACATTTATGAACTTCACAAAACAGAGAAATCAGTGCATAGCAGTTGAGCAATATAAATGCAGGGCAACCCATCCGAAATCCTATCTGCAGGTCTCAGTTTCACAACCCTTTTGACTGCAATGATGTTGCACAAGTATAATGCAAGGCAGAATGTAGTCTTCTGCAATGAGTAGTCAAGAGCCAAGAAATGCCTTCTGGTCCATGTATAATGACAGCTTTTTGCTGGCCCCCAGGATATCAAAGGCACTGTGCAAAGAGCCTCATAATTGTTTTATTATATTACTTTTAAGGGTGGGATTCAGAGCAATTGTTTTAGGAAACTCTTTCTGACTGCAGTATCTAAAGAGATCTTTACTGCAATACTTCGGATTATGAAATTATTCTAGGAATCCAGGAAGTAAATTCACGACATCCTTCTCCACTGTGAAGGAGAAACCAGATAAAATCAGTTCAACTCCCTAGAAATCAGTGTTACAGCAGCCAAAAATTAGGCCCTGTGTGTTATAATGCCTGGAAAGGACACACAAATTTTCCATTTTTCCACATTAAGGATGAATCATTTGTCTTTGTTTTAGCAGCAATGCTAAATAGAATAGAGAAGGTGTATGCCAGAGGCGAGGGGGAGGAGGACTTGAATAATTTTGAATTGTTGAAGAGCCCAGCTTAATACGAAAAAATTTACTTCAACAATCTGCAAATGAATGAGCCATAGACGAGGGAAAGCCATACTTTTTTTATTAAATCAGTCCATTCATTTAACAGTTGGATGTGTTGATAGCTGAATTACCATCTGCCATATAAGCAGATGTTTTTCATCTGTGTTTTAATGAATCTGATTTTTCTAATCAACTTTGTACAGAGTAAAAATCTGCTTTTAAGAAGCACTGCATTTTCCATACACTGGACTACTTTGGCCTGTCAAAATTACAGACTATCTTATCAAATTAAAGTGTTTATGTGACTGTGCTTCCTTTTATGGTGTGAAATGCATCCTTTCTTAAGCAATGATTCTCTCCCATCCATTTCAAAATGAAGTAGTGACACTTCAAGCCTTTCTAGAGCAAGGCTGTGGCAATCCATCTGCAATTTGAGTAAGAGCATGCAGATATTGAAATAATTACCCCCCACTATTACCCATTGGCTCTCAAGTAATTACCTGCTTCCATTAGCATTTTATTTGATTCACTAATTACCTTCAGAAATGCTGGTTGGATGTCCACTACTTGAAAGGATTACATTCAAATTAACCAACACAGGTTTTGTTAAGCTGTCCGCATGAAAATAGAAGTCAAAGTGATGTAAAAGAATAGTCAAGCAGTGAAGTGTAAGTCCTTTAGTTTCCATTTGTTCAAAGTCACAAAAAGTTTCATGCAATGTGCCCTTGCAGCCCAGAAAACTATGTCCTGGGCTCTACCCAAAGCATCATGGGCAGCAGAGTGAGGGAGGTGAGTCTCTCCCTCTGTTCTGCACACGTAAGATCCCACCTGCAGTGCTGCATCCAGCTTTGGGGTCCCCAGCACAGGAAGGACATGGACCTATTGGATCAAGTCCAGAAGAGGCCACCAAGCTGATCAGAGGGCTGGAGCACCTCTCCTCTGCAGACAGGTTGTTCAATCTGGAAAAGAGAAGGCTCCAGGGAGACCTTATAGCACCTTCCAGTACCTAAAGGGATTACAAGAGAGCTGGAAAGGGACTTTTTACAAGGGCGTTGAATGATAGCACAACTGGTGACAGCTTTAAACTGAATGAGGGCAGGTTTAGATCGGATGTGCGGAAGAAATTCTTTAGTGGAAGGGTGGTGAGTCCCTGGAATGAGTTGCACAGAGAAGTGGTTGATGGCCCATCCCTGGAGGTGTTCAAGGCCAGGTTGGATGGGGCCCTGAACAATCTGGTCTGGTGGAAGGTGTCCCTGCCCATGGTAGGGCAGTTGATCTTTAAGGTCACTTCCAACCCAAACCATTCTATGATTTACAAGCAGGAAAAAACAGAAGAGAGTGACACCTCACATCCGTTTTGATCCTACAAGCAGTTTACTGTGGAAGAATATTTACATCATTTAGGTCTAGTTCATCACACAAAGGGTTATATGAACACACTGGCATAGAGTTTATTGAAGGATTGACCTTTTTTGAAGTGTACATGGCTACTATCTTATTATACACTGTACAATATATATTTTATACTATATGTACTATACAATAGAGTGTTACACTACTGTTTTGATTCTTTGACTGATATGAAGAATCTAAACCTGCTATTTTGTGAATGGAACCTTGTATTGTTTATCATCAGGCATGTATTTATACATAGATAATATCAGGCCTCCTCATAGATGCCAATACCTTGTTATACTGCAACAAATTCTCTGTGACCCTTCCAGAGCCTGCTTTAGTGAAATGTTGACCATTGAGAGCCCCCCAAAAAAGCTGTGTAAACTTTCTCTGCTAAAAAGAATGGTTATTTGGAGTAGGTAAACTTACCAGCAAAAATAGTTTGAGTTTGGTAAAAGGTATTGTCCATGTTGTCACAAACCTACACAGAACCAACACAAATATCTAATGAGTCAGAAAATTCACTACAATATAGTTGAAAGGACTTTTTTTTTTTTCCTTCCAGACTGCCCCAAAGCGACTTAAAGCTAAGAAAAATAAGTTGAGGCAGTTACAATTCTGCTAATAACTTGTCCCATTGGCCCTTTTTTAGCACCAGAGGCCCTTTTTCATCTGATGTTAGCCATCTGAAACATAGGAATCCAGCCTGTATTTTAGTCAGTGAAGAGGAACATCTCCATTGTGATATTCACTCTGATCAATCCTGTTCCCTGATATTACAACATTTATTCTTGCTGTTGGCCAACTCACCCCCTGGAAGAGTTGCTTATCACTGCAGATGACATAAGATTTTATTCCTTCTGAATATTACTCTTTTTCAAAAGTGTGCCAGACAGGAAATTTCCAACAATAGTCTGTACCAGTAAAAATTATGCTAAAGTGTTATTGAAAAGCAGCATAAACTAAAGGCAGTATACAATATATTTTGTTGATATGAAAATTATTGCTGTTAAACAACTTTCAGGGATTCTTGAGATGGTATTAAATGATTATGTCAGTGTCCTGATGTATTTAAAGATATATTTAGAGAATTTACATTAAAGTATTATCAAGAATCTGTGTTCCCTCGTTTTTTCTCATTGACATGTAGATTGCAACTTTATCATTTCATTGACTGTAACATACCCGCACTGACGGTATTTACCTGTAAAATATACCTCATCACCAGGACCATTATTGATCAAAAAGGTAATTCAAATGAAAAGAGTCAGCAAAACCAACAGAAAATCTAAGATGCAATCATGTTGCTGCTATCCACTCCTTGTGTGCAGCATCATTCCATCTTCATTTTGATCCCTGTGTCCCCTTTTCACCTCCTCCTTGCAGAACACCTTTTAAGACATTTAGTGTAAAACTCATCTCACCATGTTTTTGAAAAGTGATGATGCTCTGTGAGACACCTGCTGTCAGGTGAAGGTTTCCCAGGCCCCTGGGTGATAACATCACATTCATCGCAGAAGAAAAAACAGCAGAACATAACCAGATGTTTTCCAGAGGCAAAAGAATAAAATCTGTGTCTAATAAAGACAATTACATTGCATCCCATGCCTCTAGTCTTCTAGAACAGGAAATAACTTCTAGAGATAGAAGGTGCCACTTCCAGACTTTTTACATTTTTTGTATTTTCGTTGCTGCTTTGGTCTTTACCATTTTGTGTAACCACAAAGAGGTTCTATGTAGAATTTCTGAAATATAAAATCAAATGACTCATGCTCTACTATCAGCAGACAGGTCTTTGTACTTTAACTGTTTATATTATGAACACCAGTTTTACTGTTTGCTAATTTGGAGATAATCTAGCCTTCTTCTACTTATGCAGCAACCCCATATTGAAATCTTTATGCAGCAAAACAATTTTTAGGTAATATCCTCTTAGTCCAGCAAAACAAAAAGTTCTCATGTCCTGGTCCTTGCCTGTTCTCCAGGCAGGAGCTCAGGTAATCCTGTTAAAAAGTACTGTCTTCTGGTTTATATGGTAGTATGGATGTCAACATTGTAAACCTACAAACGTCTATTGGGTGATTGCACTGAACAGTAGCCTTTCACTAAAAAGGACTCTTAAGCATGGTGTAGGCAGTGGTTTACATGTTTTAATATTTTACGTGATAGTCTAGCAGTTTTATCTTATTGGCAGTTTCTTCTAACGTGCAAATTTAGTTTCCTAGCTACCCCATCTCCCTCATCATTTAGAAAAAAGAAGTAGCTTTTGTTATGCAAATGTGACAAGACGTGCAAAATTTTCCCTTCCAGTCACAAAAATCTGTGAAAGACCATCTTGCATCTGCTCAAGGATACCTTGTCTTCCCTCCACCACTTCCAAATTTGTGTTCCATGAGATCTCATGCAGGCTACAAAACCCAGATATTTCTTATGCCATGCGTGGGAAATAGGCATTTACATTATTTCAGTTCCCCAGTTCCTCACCTGCTGTGTGGCCTGTGGAGCACATACGAACCTGCTCAGAGCTACCAAACCAACAAGGAAATGTGACAGTCCCCTTACTACCTTTCTATCTAATTTTCAACATATTCTCCTTTTTAAAATTTTGTTTTCTGTTATATTTTAAATTAAAAAACAGTAGCAAAATGTTACGCCTTAATATGTATGTATGTACAGATCACAGAAATCAGTTTGCCATTCTGTGCTGCACATAAGGGGGACTTTTGAATTTGAAAATTCAAATTCATCTCTCGGCAGATGAGACTGATTTACCCTTCTGTGGATGCAAAGGAGCTAACACAAGAATGGAAAGTACAGTTTGGAGCAATCCAGATAGCTTCACCAAGATTTGGTTCCCATTACCATACACCTGCTGTTGTTTAAGTATAAGCCAGCACCAAACCTAAATGAGAAAAACAAAGACAGAAAAGAGTCCCTTCATGCAATTCTCCTGGGTTTTTTAGTATTCACTATAAGCATAAATCTCACCAATATGTATCAGCCAAGCAAAAATCTAGGATCTCATTTTTTATTTTCTGATGGAAATCTTGTGTCTTTTAATATAAATAGATGCTATTAGTTCATTTTCTTTGTGTCAGGTTTGCCTAGACTTTGCTATATTCAGCAGTCCAAAGTGAAACAAATGATTACTTGCAAATAAGATTGTTATCATTGGTAATACAGATTAATAGTACTGGAAACAGCTTTCTGAAAAAGTAAATGGATATTAGCTATAGATGACACTGGCCATATTGTTTGCTGTGACCTACTGATTTTGGTGTAAATCACTAAATATTCAGGCACTAATATCCAAGCTGACTGAAGTCTTTAAAAAAACTAAACCAAAGCTTTAATGGAAATTTCGGGGTATAAGTCTCCATATATGACTCTTATGACACACATCTGCCCAGAAAGTCATGTGAAAAACAGTGCTCACTTCTTAGCAGATAGATTTCTTGGGTCTGGTTCTTTATAGAACAGTTACAATCTCAGGAAAGGTGGCCATGCCTGTTCCAGTTTCATATGTCCAATGATGCATTAAGTGCACCACAAAACCCCTTGGGAATGAAGACTATGACTCAAAAATATGGCCAGTATTTGTCCTATGTATTAAAAGGATGAAAAAACAGAAATGCATCATGAGGACCAGAATCCACCACAGTTCACTGTAGTCATGAAGTAGATAACTCTTGGGTATCAGCAGTAAATAACTCTTGGACATAAAACCTGCAGAAAAAAATTTAATTGTTGTCATTTTTATGACCTGTAATATCATTTCAAAGCATAGCAGTTGGAGGATCAGGATTTCAGTTAAATGCTGTGAAAGACCTGATTTTATTTTCTGTTAGGTTCATTGCGCTTTATTTGTATTTGTACTTAGAATAGCATCAAATATAAATTTCAGCCTTGTTTCAGACATGTGCTGAAGATCAAAGCCATTGGTGTCAGTTGTAAAAATCACTTAATGAAGACATATTCAAATGGTGTGAAAGCAACACAATTCTTTTGTGCAATGTTGGCTGTTGGCCCTGATAACCGCTGGGGTCTAGGCAGGATGATCCTATCTATCACAGAGGTAACTGAGAGCCTCACAAGTGAATAAACTAACGCTAATGGCTCCGTGGAGCCTCTGAGTCTCCTAGTTTCAAGAGTGGTAGGTTGTACTGGTAGCTGTTTTCTAATTATGGGAGATGTCTGGATGATTAAGAGCAGTTGAGGAAAAGTAACATTTATTCTGTGTTAAGTACTTAGAAAACTCAGTCTAGATTCAAAGGATAGCAGTATCCACCATGCTGCCAGCCCCCAGTATGATGTAGGTTAATTTCATCTCCTTTTTATGATTTTCCTAAGTGCATGGTCAATTTAAATTACAATGTTCAGCAGAAGAAGCTTGGCTTGATATTTATCTATAAATATTGCAGATGTCACACAAGAGATAAAGTGGCACTGATGAGGATGACAATGACAGACTATGCTTTGGGACAGTCGTGTAAAACACCTGTCCCACTGGCAGAATGATACTCAGAATTTTCACAAGTTCATTAAATTGTTTCAGGCAATCTCCACAGAGCACATTGTTTTGTTACTTAGCTAATGCTATTTCTTTCATTTCTGCAATAAATGCAATAAATATATGCTTATTGCTTTACACTACTGATCAAGCATTGCTTGAAAGAAGCCTGGTAATTCATGATAATTTATTGTAGTTTTTTCACAGCATGAAGAAAGCTCTGTTCCACTGAGCACTGCAAAGAAAAACAAACAATCCTTGTTCTCAACGACCCAAAAATACAGGTGAGATTTTTGGAGCAATTTAATGAGATATCTAAATTTAATAAAGAAAGGCAATTGTGACATGTAGTAGCATGACTTTTAAAAAGAAAACCAAATAAATTCTTTGTGCCAGGAGTTAAAAAAGTACATTTTTCAAAGGAGTAGAATGCAACCTGTTTGATCTTCAGAAAATGGCAAAAGTGCCTTTTGTTTGGCTTATCTGCCAAAGTGTCATGATTAAACACCAGCTGAAAACAGCCACTCAGTCTATCCCACTGGGATGGGGGAGAGAATCAGAGGAGTAAAAGAGAGAAAACTCCTGGGTTGAGATGCAGTTTAATAGGGAAAGCAAAAGCCGTGCACATAAGCAGAGCAAACCAAGGAATTAACTCCCCACTTCCTATGGGCAGGCAGAAGTTCAGCCATTCCCCAGGAGAGCAGGGCTCCACCATGTGTAATGGTGACTTGGAATGACAAACACCTTCACTCCGAATGTCCCCCCGCCCTTCCTCCTTCTGCCCCCAGCTCTATATGCTGAGCATGACGCCACATGGTCTGGGTTATTCCTGGGGTCAGTTTGGGCCAGCTGTCCCAGTTGTGTCCCCTCCCAAATCCTTGTGCAGCCCCAGCCTTCTAACTGGCAGAGAAAACCTTGGTGCTGTGTGAGCACTGCTCAGCAGCAGTAACAAAAACAGCTCTATATTATCAATACTATTTTCAGCACAGGTCCAAAACACAGCCCCATACCAACTGCTATGAAGGAAATTAACTCTACCCCAGCCATAACTATCTGACACAGAACCTTATTCTTGGCTATATCATAGGAAATATCAATCACTAATACAGTAAAAACAATATGTGAAAGAAAAAGAAGCATTATTGCTAATATTGTTTGCTAAGGTAAAACACCTTTATGGTTTGTGTGTTCAACAATCTAGTACCACTTAATGGACAATATCAATCGACTCGTGGTTAGTTTAGAGCAAATAGTTCTTTGCATTCTATTTGTAGGAAAAGTTAATCCCTCAAAGAGACTTTTTTAAACTACATTTTAAACTAGTAATTAATTCTGTTTAAATACCATTTTGAGTTCAAGGGGCTTTACTTAACTTTCTTCTCAATTTCTACATCAAAGTAGTAGAAAGAGGAACACACGTTCTACTTTCATAAAAATCAGGAGAAGGCCTTTGTATCAATATAGGGAAATACAGGGAAAATTTAGTAGACCTTTGAGGCAATCAATCAAAAAATTATTTTTTATCCAAATGAAATAAACTTATCCTGTCTGGAATGCCATTTTTCTGTCATTGTGGCAAGAGTGTTTCCTGCTTGAATGGAGATATTCAATCAATGTGACTAAGGTGGAAGCAAGCTGACCAAAACTTCAGGGGCTATGACCAATGGGAGTCGGCACCTACCTTGGGTACATCCTGTGTCTTGGGTGCATTTCTGTATTGCTATCAAAGGGAAACAAGAATTACTGAATGACACCTGAAAAATTATGAGTATTGAATCAAATTTTAAAATTAACTTCATGGTCAAATACCTATATATATAAAAAGAGGTGGAAACTATTCTACAGGTCAGTGAGAACATCATGTATTTTAGCCCAATCACCTTTCACCTCTGCCTTGGTTTAAGCCCCGATGGAAATTGGGCACCATGCAACTGCTCAGTCAACTCCCACTCTCTCCCCTCACCCCAGTGGAATGGGGAGGAGGATTGAAGTAACCTAATAGAAAAAATACTTTCTAGAGCAAAAGGATACTTGGATTAGGTTATTTTGTACTTCAAGGTAGACTAAGGAGCAGAGGATGTAGAATTTGAAGAACATCCTTTGTTTATGGCAGGAGACAGTGATTCAAGCAAGCATGTGAAAGAGGGTACCATGGGAAGGATTCACTCTTCTATATTTGTTTTGTCTTTTGTATCCAAGAAAAAGACCCTTTCCAATTTATCAGAGATTAATTAGTCCAATCACTCTTCTTTCTTTAACTGAAGGTAATGCATTCTTTATTTTAAAAAAATTGCAACTCTAGTAAGGAAATTTTTAAATTGAAAAGTATGAACAGAAAATGACAGATAAAGATTGAGAAAGGCAGCAGCAGTTGCATGAGTCCTGAAATCAAGCCTGAATGAGTTGGTAAATTCAAGCTCCTTCACAGATCACTGAGTCTGATGACAAAATCTCTGTATAAAGCTCTATGACCTGCAAAAAAAGTAGTCCAGACACTGCAGAAGCTGTCCTGTGTGTCAAGGATAGGAGATGTGCTGAATGGAGTTTAAAGAGCAAGAGCTTTGTGTTGTACCCAGTCACAGTGCCTGGCATGACTCAAGTCATGCTGACAACCTTGTGCAGAGGTAATGATTTCTTTAGGATTCCCCCTCCCCACCTCTAGCTAAACAGGATGGAACCACAGAGAGAGGAACTAAATAAAAATTTATATTTTTATTCCCATCTTTGTCTGCCTAATTAGTTTGAAAATTAGAATTAATAATCATGTGTCTGTATAAGACAAAAAGCAACAGAGTTGCTGCAACATATTTACAATAGAAACTTTTTCCCAGTGAAATGGGAATAGATTCTTCTATTTCAGAAAGCAGCTATGTGCGTTAAACAAAACATTTCAACTACTCAAGCTCAGACAATAACTTCTGCAATGACCTCAATGGAAGCATTCCTGCCTAATTACTGGAAAAAGTGTTCTAATCCTTTCTGTATCTTTCAGTAGCACCCAGTGCATGCTGGACTCCCACTGGAGTCTCTCAAATGACAGCACGCAGAGGATGCAGCAAGAAATATGCAAAATGTGGAACATAGCCAAACAAAGATCAGTAGCTTCCCTCAAAAGGAGTAAGAATTTTTTGAGATTTACCCTTACCTTGCAGTAATAAAGATTCTACTAAAAAATTCCACCACATTACTGCCTTTTGTGACAGTGCTGCATAGGTGTCAAGTGACTGAAAAATATGTACTTCTACAAAAAACAAAGATAGATGAAGATTTTGTGTTTTCCTAACACTTGTTTTTAAATATCCTCTGAACCAGCTGATACCTTGAAACAGTATTTTGTGTGTAAATCTGATCCTTTCTAGAAGAATAAAAAGGACATCTTATACCTGGGATTATAATTATTATTTTGGAATTTCAGAATATTTTTCTCAAAGAGGTTAGCCATGGAAAAAAATCCTAACAGAAATGTTCCTTGTTCGGCTTAGGCAGTTATAAATACAACCCGCAGTACGTTGCTACAGATGTAAAAGCTATCAAATTACCTGGGAAAGTTTTTCTTTAAGTGTGGCTTTGCAGATGTGGAATCACTTGGCATTTACAAGTAGAATAAATATGGTGCCTATAGTATGTATTCCCATTGGCCTTCTCTGACCCAGGTTAGCTTTTCCCTTAAAACATAAAGCATTGATGCACTATTGCTTTCCTTTCTTATGAAATTTAATAAAATAATGATAAAACCATTTGTTACTGTATCAAAAAAGGCTACATTTTAGGTCTCAGCAGTGTAAGGTCACAGCTAAAAAATAGTTATGGACAGTTTCCCTATTTTCTTTCTTCTACAACCTACAATTTGCAAAGCCTTTTAGAAGGCATAGCTTCATGTTGAAAGAAAAATATGAAACAAAAGGGTTTTTGTATAATTAACACTTAGAAACATCTTTAAGTGTATGTAAACTTGATTTGTTGTCTATTGTACTTTCCAAGAGGGTCAATTTTATTTTATGATAATTACTAGACTAGGAGGAAAATCCAAGGTCAATACCAGCATGATTCGAGGATGACTCCTGAGTGTCATCTTCAAATAGCGAGTCCTTGTCAAATATTCATTCAGCGGTATCTGAGATACAGCTGCAGGTCTGTGTGTTCATATTTGCAGCATGAAGGAAGCATGATTCTTGTGAAGGTTTTCAGTGGTAGCTGGCAGTAAAGGACAAAAACTTATCTATTCTGTCATGCAAGGTTAGTTATTCTGTAACAGCTGTTCTTTAATATCTCTACAACTTTTTACGTAGGTCAAGGACCTCTTACTCTGTTTAGTTTCATTCACTGTGAGAGGAAAAGAGAGCAGTGATAATTTTAAGATCACATTGTACCTTCACATGAATTAACTGTTTGTAGATAAATACTATCATTGCAAGACAATTTATACAAGAGCCTAGTTTAGAAGCTCAGCTGTTGATTTTGGATAAAATTGTTTACCATCCTGTCAGAATCCAAGGGAACCAGTAAGAATTCTGTTTTTTAGAAAGATAAATGTATTTAATGATTTTTTTTTTCTGCAAAGTAGACATGACCGTGTTTAAAGATCAGAAGCACATCAAGCTGAGTAACTGAGAGTAACCTGAAAACCCAGGAGAAAAGGGAACTGCTGCTGTGTGGATGAAATAAATCCCGTCCTTTCCTTTGGAAATATAGATGATAAGTTGTGATAATTCTATCCCAGCTTTCCTCCACATACACTTCTGCTGTTTATTATAGAATTGGATCAGTGGTAGGTAGTCCACATTGTGGTACATTATAGCAAATATGTTTAATGACATGAAGGGGTATCAGGTGTTTAGTTAAAAAAAAAAAAAAAAAAACAAAAAAAGAAAAAAAGAAAGCAAAGTGGACACCAGTGACAAATGAGGTTCCTCAGGGTATGGTATTGGGACCAGCACTATTTGACATCTTTCTAGGTGACATAGACAAGAAATATAGACAGTGGGATTGAGGGCACCCTCAGGAAGTTCACTGATGACAACAAGCTGTGAGGTGCAGTCAACATGCTGAAGGGAAGGGATGCCATCCAGAGGGACCTGGAGAGGCCTCAGAGTTGCTTCTGTGCAAACCTCATGAAGTTCAACAAGGCCAGGTGCTACATCCTGCACCTGCTTTGGAGCAATCCCAAGCAGAAATACAGGCTGGGAAAAGAAAGATCAAGGGCAGCCCCGAGCAGAGGGACATGGGGTTATCGGTGGATGAGAAGCTCAACATGAGCCTGCAATGTGCACTCACAGTCCGAAAAGCCAACCCTATCTTGGGCTGTATCCAAAGCACCGTGGGCAGCAGGATGAGGGAGGATTCTGCCCTTCTGTTCTGCTCTGATAGGACCCCACCTGCAGTGCTGCATCCAGCTCTGGGGGTCCCAGAATAAGAAATCTGTGAACTTGTCGGAGTGAGTCCAGAAAAAGGCCATGATTATGATCAGAGGGCTGGAGCACCTCTCCTATGAAGAAAATCTGAGAGAGGTGGGGTTGTTCAGTCTGCAGAAGAGAAGTCTTCAGGGAGACCTTCCAGTACCTAAAAGGGCCACAAGAGAACCTAAGAGGGACTTTTAACAAGGGCATGTAGTGACAGGACAAGCAATAATGATAGGACTATAAGAGAGTAAAATTAGGTGAGATATTAGGAAGAAATTCTTTGCTGTGAGGATGATGAGACACTGGCACAGGCCACCCTGAGAATCTGTGGCACCCCATCCCTGCAAGTGTTCAAGGCTAGGTTGGGTGGGGCTCTGAGCAACCTGGTTAGTGGAAGGTGTCCCTGCCCATGGCAGGGGTGTTAAGACGATCTCTAAGTTCCCCTCCAACTCAAACAATTCTGTGATTCTTTTATTGTAAGAAAAACAAACAAACAGAAAAAACCCCCACAAATTCTTCTTTAGCCAGTGAAGCTCCAAGAATCCTGAGTCTAAATCAGTTGAAGATTAATTTGACCTGCATAGAAACTTAAGGTTAATAAACAAGACTCTTAGGTCTTGTAAATCTACATCATTTTAATAAGAATGATCTTTCTTAACAATAGCTGGAAGTCTAGTTCATAATTGAAAATCAATAAAATGTCACCAAAAAAATCTGCAACACTCTTTACTTTTAATAAACAGAATAAAACAGCATACCTCACTTGATGCTTTGGTTTTGATTTTTTGAGGTTTTTTCCTTTAAGGAATACACTATTTTCTATCCATCTTACTGCTCATTTCTCCCTATATTTTCTATTTCATAGGAAAAATTGCAGATCATTTTTTATCAAAGTCTGTACTTCATAAGTGCCACATATATTTTCCAGTTAAAATCCATAGATCAAAATCAAGAAAAAGAATAAGGCATTTTCCTATTCTGCAGGGTAAATACAAGTATACATTAATATACCCATTATTAAAAGCAGATGGAAATAAGCATGTGAGAAAATTCACCTGTTCTTTATATTGAATCTATGTGGGATTTCCATAGCAAGTTCTGTAATGCCTAAGCATCAAAGTCCAGTGAAAGAAAGTGTTGTCATTTATTTAAGGCCACTAAATGAGCTGATTACTCACCTACAAAACCTTATTTTCTTCCCCTTATGACATGGCAGCTCTTTCTACAACACTTTTTTCCCTTGTTCACAACCTCTATTTAATTCTGTCTCGTCTGAACTTAGAAAACACTTTCTTCAGGTCATTGTTTATATCATTAGTGCACAATAAGACTTATGTGCAGTTATAAAAAAATACCGAAAAGTAATAATTAAGAGCGTGTTAAGGTTAATATGAGAAACACCTATCCTTAAAATTCTGTCTTGCACTGCTTTCCCAAAAGTGGTAAAAGAATCATATTTTTATCACTTTTTTCAGATTCCGTCACCCTCCAAACTATACAGAAGGTGACTTACACTCTCTGCTTCTCACCACTGTCATATCTAGCAGCTTTCCAAAGCAGAACTCAGCAAGAGTTTCTCAGTGTAATGGCTTTTTATGTTTAGTGACATTGAAACACATCCACAGAAGCATATCAGTTTGAATGAAACTTGTACTGGTCAAAGTTACTGATGAATTTTATTTGTAATGCTGAAGTCCAGGCAATAGTGGGAAAGACAAAGGTTCAAGTCATCTTCATCTTGGTTTAAAGAAGAAATTTGAAATATGATGTCTCACACTCTGGGCAAATGCCCCGAATTATAGTCTCTGGCTATTCCAGAGTGAAGTTCAGGCTGAGTGGAGGTGATGAAAACGGAGGGAATTATTTTCTTTTTCCACAGCATTGAAAGGTCTTGGCTATTGCAATGTCATAAGAAAAAATCATCATCACTTCTCTGAATCTTAACAGTATCAGTGTTAATCATGTAGGAAGCTATGTGAACTCAGTCATGAAGACGAAAAATAATTTGCAGGAGGTATCTCATCAGTGCCTAAATTTGACCAATGGATTGAATAGACCAGAAGCCCTGTAGGGGAAAATGTCACATATGAGGATCAGACATCTGTTCTTTGTAGTGCCCCAGTTTCCATAGCGTAAATAACCCTCCATTTCCTGTACGTATTACAGGCACTTGCTAGACAATAAAAGAGTGTGAAGTACCATCCTGGGCTATGGAACACATTTATTCCAGCTGTGATAGGCTCGTTAGCTCTGCTTTCCCCTGCTTTCCCTCCATTCCCTTTACAATATCCCTTCCCCCATACCTGTCACTCTTTTAACACTCATCTCTGTCTTCCCTAATCTCTCTTCCTAGTCCTTATTGTGACCGCCTTTGCTGGCAATGATATCCTCAAGAAAATAATCTAGCTAATTTTAGACTTTTGCTCTGAAAGTATGTTAACTGAAATTTTTAAAAGCCTGACTGTTTGGGCATATTCAAGCAATTTTCAAAACATGGTAGAAGGCAAATTTCTGAAATTAGGTTGGTCGTGTCCTTCCTCTCTCCCAGATAAATCCCAGGTACCTATCCAATCACTCATTAAGGTGGTAGAGCTTCACAAACAAGCAGCGGTAAGGTTATCTTTAGATGGGCAAACTAGTTATTTTCAGAAAGAGAAGAGCTGATTTAGGTCAGAATGATAAAAACATTTAATCTGAATACAAGGTTTCTACCACATAGTGAGTATTTTTCAGAGTTTAAGAATCATAAAACCAGTTTTCATACTGAAAAGTTTTGTATAATATTAACTACGAATACAGTTAATAGGTACTGATAAATCTTAAATCAAAGCCATATGTGAACACAGTGTATTTTCTTAAGTGACATAATTTCAGCTTGCACAATTTAGCAGAACTATTCACATATGTAAAATTAAATCAAGACATGTGCAGCATCTCCATAAAAATAATTGCAATAAAGCAGTCTAAGAGCAGTGTGACTGATCTGACTGTGCCACTAGATGTGGGAGAATACCTACAGAAACATGGCTCAAAGAGACTAAATTCAAAAGAAGGAAGAACACCACATCACAATAACGAACGCTGTGTATGACAGTGTTCAGACAAAGGTGATCTGTACTATTAATCCTGTGAAGAAAATAACGCAGGATAAAGGAGGATGGTATAAAATTGTTTGTAGCCACTAGAAATTAGTATGAAACACTTCTTTGTGAAAATCTCCATTATAATATGACTGCAAGCTGGGAGATCACTTTTGCTGAATAATTCATTTTGATTAAAGAATTTTGGGTATCTGCACAGTGCACCTGTTACTCATCAGACCAGGGGTTATTATGTACAGAGTGGGGAATGAGAGGCTGGAGAGCAGTGCTGGGGAAAGGAACTTAGGGGTCCTGGNTGAGGGGAAGAGGAAGGGCAGACACTGATCTCTTCTCTGTGGTGACCAAGGACAGGACCTGAGGGAATGGCCTGAAGCTGACTCAGGGGAAGTTTGGATTAGATGTCAGAAATATGTTCTGATGGGTGGTTGGGCACTGGAGCAGCTCCCCAGGGAAGAGGTCACAGCACCAGCCTGACAGAGTTCAAGAAGCTTTTGAACAATACTCTTGGGCATGTGGTGTAATTCTTGTGGGTGGTCCTGTGCAGGGCCAAGGATCGAACTGGATGATCCTTGTGGGTCCCTTCCAACTCAGTGGAATCTGTGATTCTGTGATTGCTGTAAGGTTGCTCTNCTGTGAAGAAAATAACGCAGGATAAAGGAGGATGGTATAAAATTGTTTGTAGCCACTAGAAATTAGTATGAAACACTTCTTTGTGAAAATCTCCATTATAATATGACTGCAAGCTGGGAGATCACTTTTGCTGAATAATTCATTTTGATTAAAGAATTTTGGGTATCTGCACAGTGCACCTGTTACTCATCAGACCAGGGGTTATTATGTACAGAGTGGGGAATGAGAGGCTGGAGAGCAGTGCTGGGGAAAGGAACTTAGGGGTCCTGGCCGATGCTGAGTTGAACACAAGTCAGCAGTGCCCTGGCAGCCAGGAGGGCCAACCCTGTCCTGGGACCATCAGGCACAACATTGCCAGCCAGGCAAGGGAGGGGATTGTCCCAGTCTGCTCTGCACTGGGGCAGCCTCACCTCGAGTGCTGGGGGCAGTTTTGGGTGCCACAGTATAAGAAAGACATGGAGCTGTTAGAGAGCATCCAAGGGAGAGTAACGAGGATGGTGAAGGGCCTTGAGGGGAAGCCGTGTGAGGAGCAGCTGAGGTCACTTGGTCTGTTCAGCCTGAAGGAGACTGAGGGGAGACCTCACTGCAGTTACAACTTCCTTGTGAGGGGAAGAGGAAGGGCAGACACTGATCTCTTCTCTGTGGTGACCAAGGACAGGACCTGAGGGAATGGCCTGAAGCTGACTCAGGGGAAGTTTGGATTAGATGTCAGAAATATGTTCTGATGGGTGGTTGGGCACTGGAGCAGCTCCCCAGGGAAGAGGTCACAGCACCAGCCTGACAGAGTTCAAGAAGCTTTTGAACAATACTCTTGGGCATGTGGTGTAATTCTTGTGGGTGGTCCTGTGCAGGGCCAAGGATCGAACTGGATGATCCTTGTGGGTCCCTTCCAACTCAGTGGAATCTGTGATTCTGTGATTGCTGTAAGGTTGTTCTTTACCCACTCAGATGTGCAACACTAGACAAAAACAATAAGTATATAACCATATGATTCATCTTGTCCTAGTGTAAAGCAAAGGCATGTATTCTTATTCACAGCTGAAACTTATAGAATAGTGAAGTTGTCAGAATCACACTAGAGAAAAATCTATGGTTAAACAATGTTATATTTTAACCTTGGGACCATACCCTCAGACACTATAAATTAACATCTTTTATTTAGCTAAACAGGCTTGTGCTCATTGGCGCCTCATGAAGGTTTCACAGGTGACATATATTAATACTGGAGATAAAAGTAGAAAATTAAAATCAAATTTCACAAAAAAACAGAAAAAATATTTTTCTTAAGTGTCCTTTTATTTACATTCTCTGAACCACCTGAAGAAAAATGAAAGCTGGAATCTGAATAGAATTATACGCAATATCTTGACATAAGGAGAATGAATGTTAAATTGACAAGCAGGTTAATATTGAAGGCAAAAGTTTATGGAAAATGAGTACTTTCCCAGCAATTCAGGAGTCATAAGGCAGTCATAACCACAGATGACATGAATGAGAATGGTGTCTATTTACGTTTAATCTGCAATGCCTGGGGAGAAGGAGGGAGAAGGAGCTGGAATTTTAAGAAGTACCAGTGAAAAGCAAGGCTCAAAAACTATGTTGAGCCCACACTGAAGCTATTTGTCAATTTGAAAAACTCCATGAGGCAGAAATGTTAGATAGGAAGTTAGTGACCCTATTTACTTTTAACAGCATTGGATATGAAATAGCTGAATCTTGTAACCATGCAAGTGTATTACGAGACTGAAATGTACAGCTGTGTTCAGCATTCTTGTAAAAATAGCTGGACAATATCACACATGCCAAACAGAATTATTATTCTTCATCTCATATGTGAATTCCAGCTGAAATGAGATAACAGGGTTGGATTGCACATAAAAATGAAAGAGACCACAGCCTAGTATTTTGTTTCCAAATTCATCCTACAGGTAATAACACTGGAGAGGAGGAAAAAAACCCAAGTCTTACCTTAATGTTACTAAAAAATATGTGCCTTTTGCAGTGCCTCTCATCTGAAGATCTCAAAGGTTTTTATTAACACTAAGCCTTACTCCTCATTATTTTATTTTTGATGGTAATTGATATTAATATTGAAATGTATAAAACATGCTGCTATGATTCCTTGGACAAGAGTTTATATTGATTTTGTGTAGCTGTTGATAACTTCATGACTCCCAAAGAAGTCGGTGGAAACCAATACTCTGCTCTTTGAATACCATCATCACCTCTCCCACTCCTGAGTGAGAAAGGTCCTAACTGTGACCTTTCAGTGCCTGTAGGTGACCTGCAAGATGGAGAGAGACTCTACAAAGGCAGGGGGACAAGGGACAATGGCTTCAAAGTGGAAGAGAGTAGGTTTAGATTAGATATTAGAAAAAAATTATTCAATGTGAGGGGGTGAGGCATTGGAACAGGTTGCCTAGAGAAATTGTGGCTGCCCCATCCCTGGAAGTGCTGCCAAGACCAGGTTTGATGGGGCTCTAGTGGAAGGTTTCCCTGCCTATGGCAGAGGGATGGGAACTAGATGATCTTAAAGGTCCCTTCCAAGCCAAACCATACTATGATTCTATGATTCTATTCAGCATGTGCAGGTCTCCTAAGCACATTAACTTTTACAATGTGCAGTCACTACTCCACCAACAGCATCGATTTCCTTGGATCTAGAAGCCTTTTCCTTTACACACACAATATCTTTGTAACGCTTTTCCACCAAACTATTAACATTACTGCTTCTCCTGCACTTTCCCTAGATTATCCCAAGATTACCTTAAGATTCAAACATGGACACTCTCATTTTTTCTTTGCAAGTTACCTCTTGACATCTGAGTAGCCCCTTCCGGATTTCTGCATTTTCCCAGCAAATGGGGGTATAGCATAGCATTCCCATTTTGCCCATAGTTAGGTTGAATGAATCCATATTTGATGAGCACATATAAACAGATACTGTGGTTCAGGTGATCTGAAAATTCCTAGCGTGGTAATTTTGCTCAGAGGAGCAAATGGGCCCTTGGCGCATTGAAGAGTTAAATGTTATTTCAAATAAAGTTTCCTTTGCTGCTCTTATAAAGTAAGGAAAGCCATGTCCAGAGGAGAATCAGACTCTCCTTAATAACATGTGTAAAGGCATCTTGCAGCAGTTAACATTTGCTAGCCATGCGACCTTGAAAGGATTGTTGTCCTTTTTTCTCTCACCATGCTTGACATGAATTGTTTCCTTCGGCTCAATGTCTGCAATTAGTCTTTAAGCTCTTTACACCAAGGAGTCTCTTATGCAGCTTTATTTGCTGTTTAATACCAATTAAGATGGATTTGCTCTTCCTTTGCCAAAGTTATCCAAGTCACTCTATAAATATTTGAAAATAAACATGCCATTCTCTGGGCTTCATTGTTTGTTCGGGACTGTTGTAACTGTTATTCAGGATGCTGTCTAAACTAAGGTTGAAAAAATAAAAAAAAAGCTTGTGGGCTTTGTATAATACTTACATGAAGCCTAATCATCTTTCCACTTAATCTACTCAGGATGAGGGGAAGATTTTTGATTGACTATTCTCATCTGATTGACTTTCTCTCAATTTGGTAGGGGTTTTTTTTCAAAGCTTTCCTACACTAGCAGTAAGCCTCTGATATCTAAACCACAGAGGAGATATTTTATTTATGCATATTCATAGGTGATTAAAGGAAATTGCACTTGTTTATTTTGCCCATCTGAATTGTAATATTATCCATGTTGATTCCTGCCTTAGAAAAAGCTGCTTAAAACTCATGTGATACAAGGGCAGGAATTCCCTGTAGGTCTGTTCATAGTTAATTCTATTTTGAAATAACTCTTGTGCACAAGAGGCCAGATTTATTTGATGCCATAAGAATAAAGATTCATATTTGTTGTTATTTTACTGAAATGATTTTGTAATGCAAATTAAGCAGCTTTAGTATTCAATTACTTTTGTGCTAATATAAATTGTAAGATTAACATAAACATGCTATAGCTTCAGCAATTGGTATCATAAAAATCCAGCCAATTTCAACAGCTGCAGTTAAATGGTATCCTGTGGTCCAAATACTGAAATCGAGGTAGTGGTAATAGAAATGCTTGTTTTGGACACAGTGGTGATAAATAGAATACCTCACAATGTCTGAGTCACTGTCATGAATAAACAATTTTAAAAATAGAAGAAACATACAACAGGTAGCCTTTGTAGTGCTGTGTTCTCACAGGTAAGAGACCACAGGCAAAGGGACTCCTCTGCAACACTATCATGCCCACAGAGTTGTGGGTACTTGAGCTATTCTGGCATCACCTTGTGATGAGGAAATGGATGGTGGAATGGAAATCAGAAAGAGCTTAATCCCTTCTGGAAGAGGTCCCTTGGGAGCTGTCCTTACATACTGTCAAAGCGCAAAATTGATAACCTGGATCATCCAGGTTGTCTATCCACAGGCTGTATGATTTAGTTTTATTTTGCTTTGGTTTGTTTTATTTATGTTGTTTTTAACATCAGGGAGGACAAAAAAAGAGCGAAAGAGACATGGTTTTGTATTCGACGGCAGCATCTCTAAATAAACATGAACTGCCGAGCATCTCAGCTGGAAAGGCCAAGAAGCATTTGGAATTAATGTGGCAGATACTGAGACTGCTCCTTATCTCTTTCTGAAGCTGTCTGGGGAAATCTGTGGTTGAAAAAAGTGGGCCTCATTCTCCTATTTGCAAGAACTAGTAGGAGACAGAAGGAGTTAATGAAAAAGATGCAAAAAGGTATAGTATGAAAATATACACAGTGTAGTCATTAGCTAGCCAAGGTAACCACTGTGAGGGGCTGGATTACAATCCTTTTCCCATTACTGATGTAGCTGGATGCTCTTTAAGGAAATAGCAGACCATCAAACCCTGTTTTATGGACATGTTGAAGCCGAGAGGAAAGCAGTAATTGCCCTTATAGCCCTGACAGTCCTACAGCATTTGGATTTAGCTATTAGCTCCTCTGTTTACCTGAGACAATGCCTCAATTAAATAACTAGCAGAGTCAGGTCAGAATGAGAGTGGCTAAAGATCACACTATGACTCCTCAAGCCACCACCCCAGCATGTGGCACTTGGAGTGTCTCATTCCTTGGATCTGCTCCAAAGATCCTCACTCCACATAGTAAAATGCAGAATTTAGATTTTTCTCTATGTTTTTACCTCGTGCTTTACATCTGTCTCCTCACTCACAAATAAACATGCACGCAACTCAAATGAAGTTTCTGTAGTTCAAAGCAAGAAAAAACTCCATCATGTAATTTGAGCTTTACCTGTACAGTACATGAAATTTATATTGATTTTCAAAACTTGTGCATAATTAGTTGCATATCATAGTTTTTAGCTATGTTGTTGTTCTTGCTGTTTCAATAAATTACTGAACACAGTGCAATCAAATTTCACAAAGATTAAATTTCTTTTGTTTTAATTTTATACAGAACTTTGAGTTAAAGTACAAAGGATAATATGATCTTTTCTATGATATCTTCTACGTGATTTCTGTAGAAATGGAAACCGTGGAAAGTTGGAAGATGGAAACTATGAAGAGCCTGAAAATTCATTCAAAATTAATTTGATTCCATATTATTACATTTAAATGATCTTTCAGCATAAACTAACCGTTCCAGTATCCTTGTGTTTTTCTTCATTTGCTAAGGAAAATCCTTGATAAAACATTAGTCCCTACACATGTCACTTTCTGTGATACTGTCCCATCTCCGTTTGTCTGTGAGGACTGGGAAGTTTTGTATAGACATGATACATGCTGCCAAGTCATGTAAATGCAATCAGAGCTCTGGTGAGGTTACTGCAATGACATAAATAACTGAGACAGTGATGGATGAGGGAATAACAGTAACAGAAACAGGAAAAGGGGTTATCTCAACATCATTGGCATAAAAAATGGAAAGTATGGACCAGATTTTACATATGCACCATCCTGGACTTCCTCCATTTCTCTAGAGAAGCCAGTGAACTGAGGTTTGGGCTGCCTTGCATTATTGGAAAGAATTTGGTGTGTCATCTTATTTTGCTGCAAAGTTAAAAAAAACTTTTTTATGGAACAGAAAATTTTATCCTTGTTGATGATAAAAGCATAGTACAATTTTCTACTTTCTAGAGTGGTCATCAACTTCTACCTATCTTCAGAGACAGGTAAGCAGGGTGAGGCAGCTGTCAGTCCCACTGTAGAGTTCAGTAGCACTCTGCTTTCATACTTTGAATACACAACAGAATTGCGTCATTGGCTCAGTTTAATGGACTGCTTGAGCTGGTGGCTCTTGTCATTACATGGCAAAGGGCTTACACCTGTCAAATTCTTAGTGTGGCTCAAGTCAGGGTATTCCTCACAACTATTCAACAGCCTCCAAATCTAAATTACAACAGCCATCCCAGTTTTTACTTTCATGGAAGAAAAATACACGGTACAGGTATAGTCAGTGCTACAAGATGCTCAGGAGATGTGATTCTTTGTATAGCAGCTTTTGCCATCAGGCTTCATGCCCTTTAATCTGTCAATATTATGGCAGGAAACTTTGAACATAGTTGTGGATCTGTCAGGTCACTGCAACACTTTTACTGTGTAGCCATGAAACATTGAACACTAAAGAAGCATCAAATTTGAAGATTTCACATTTTTCTCATTGTCCTCAACACAGTGCAATCTTAAGAACCAAAATAAAGTCAGTGAACAAGACACTGGTACTTGCAAATATGCACTACTGCAATCTGATTTGACAGCCATTCTGGTAGAAGCAGATTACAGGGATGGTGATAACAGAATTATAAACCATGTTTACCAAGAAAACCGCTGTGTCATGAATGTTTGGGTGCTTCTAAACCTTAGGTGGCATGGAAGTACCACAGTGACAGCTTTTGCCTTACAACCCGAGAGCTCATTTTAATAATTCATTTAAAATCTGGTCTGGCTGACGTCCAGTCTTCACAGAGGCTCCCTCACTTTGGGATCTGTGTCCTTAATAGAAGGCAATTGGATCAAACCACAGAATCTGCTCCACTGTGTCGTTCTTTGCTTGTGAGTTTATCACCAGCTATGATCTGCTGTGAGGTTTATGCATTGACCATGACAAAAGGGCTATATAACCAATTAAACTATCTGCTCACACTTCCTCTTAATAATTTCCCAACTGGCAGTGCTTCCAGTCCTCTTTTTTACTGCACACATTTCTGAGACACAGCCCCAATTTGCTACTTTTAGTAAACACCCCTCTCAGAAAAGAGGAATGCTTAGTTCAGCATGGGGCCCCAATTCACAAAGGTGAGAGGAAAAGTCCCTTTCACTGCATCATGCCAAAATAGGAAAACTTGGTGAAGGGGCCTTCACCTGCCAACGGAGAAGAAAAATCTGTTGCAACCCTGCTGTGAAGACACATCTTCACCCTGTGTTGACATTCCTTTCGGAAATGGGAACACTGAACTAAGGTCCACTGCCTTTCAAAGGATCCCATTTAACCTTCTATATGTCATTGCCTGACACATTGCACTTTGCTGGAAGATTCACTATAATTCATATAATTTAGAAGTATAAAAATTCTATTGAAGAAGCAAGCACACTCTGAGATGAGTCGCTGTCTGGACTGGCGATCACCTTAGTGCCCACTACACAGCTCAGAAATTACCACAGAGCCAAGGATGTTCCCTGTGGCACTGCCCTCACAAGTGTATAGACTGTATTCTTATCTCAAGCAGTAACTCTAGGCTTCTTCCATTATGTGCAAAAAACACAATTCTCCTAGATTCTAATGAAGAAATTACAAGTCCTGTTCAAGCCACAAATTAAATTGCAAACAGACCTTGCAGGTTGTACAAATGCAGTTGACCTTGGTTTATTGTATAATAAGGTGTAGATGTCTTGGATTTTGATCAAATGTATCATATAACATTTATATTTTGCTCTGGTACACAACAGCACCTAACTATGTCCTATTTTTGAATTATTCATTTAGCAAAAGGGGATTAAAAAGGGAACTAAATATAAAGATGCCAAAATGTTGAAAGAGTTGGTTTATATGCAAAATATTAGCTTATAATGTGATGAAACATTTTAGTCTGAATTTCTTGGGATTAATTTCTCATACAGGGAAGCTTCAAGCATTTAGACAGTAAAGTTCCTATAGAGACATTTTAAATCTCAGTCTAGCTCTGAATTTTGTACAAGTGGGCTGTCCTGTGGGAGTGTTTTGGCTGGGTGTTTTAATCTGGTTTCATTGTCAGGAGTGCACACAGTTGCTTAGATAGAAGCCATACTGACCTCACTGGGGTCAGCCCAGAGATGAATATAATCCAGCTTCCTCTGTGCTTCACAGTGAATGAAGACCTTAGCACTAGCCAGCAGCATTGGATGGAGGCCACTTAACAACTCAGCTCTCACAGCCAAGCACAAGGATCTCAAAATCGGGTCCATTGCATACCCATCTGCCTTTTGTATTCACAATTACATCATATATACCCAGGTTTCGTAGATTTCTAGCACAAATGTGTAAACAGAAAAAAAAAATAGGGGAATTACCATTCAAATAAATGATTCTTGTGGGGAAAGTTTTATGAATGCTGCTCAGTATATTGCACCTGCAAGCAAAGAGCATTCTACCTGCTGTCCAGTGCCAATAGTATTTCCAGGTTTAGTAAGAGACTGGGGAATTCAATGGACAGCACTCATGTGACTGAATAAAATTTTGAGCACATGAAGCTATAGAACTATGTATGTTTATACTCTAGTCTTGGAGTCTGTGTTATCCATTTGCTCATTTCAAGGCAAAATAGGAAAAATAATTATCCTTTCAGCAGAAAAATACTAGAGCTGTAAAAATTTCCATTGATTAATCCAGAAATTACCCAAGAACTTGAAGCATTTGCTCACCATAACCTGTAATTTTGCTGATGGGCTGCAGCGATTCTCTAGGAGCCAAAAAGGTTCAGCTGAGGTGACACAGTAAGTGCAGAAACATGCTGCTCCAAAGCTGCATAGAATTTCAACTCACATCGTTAGCTTCAAGGATAATAACTGTGAACTCCAGGGCAAACTTTCCTTATAGAGAACTAATGAGTTTTTGCAATACCTCAGAACATCCTGTACCTGCTGTTGAGCTCTGAGTTAAACAAGCAGGAAGGAAAGTAAGTGTCATCTCTCCTACCTTCTTCCAGCCTTGTGCTTATATACTACTATATGGTAAGTCTTTTCACCTCCAGATAACACTTTACAGTTCTGAATCAAATTGTTCCTCTCCACAAATCTAAAAAAGAGCAATTGAATTGAGGTATTGTGGAGATTTGGATGTTTTCTACACCTTATATTCCTACTAGTTCATTTCAAATGTATTGTGTTTGTAGTAAGAATGGAGAAGAATATTCAAGAGATGGATTTTCTATCAAACTACAGTTTTATCAGCACCAGAAAAATAAATAAAAAATGCAGCTCTCTGTAAATTTGATTGAACCCTTTTTATATTTCATTTCAATTTATTATTTGTTTCTTTTTCATTGTGAATTGCATATCATAGATAATTTTCAAAGTCAGCTGCATTATAATTAAATTAATGCTTAGTGTATCCTACTCAACATGCCAAAATGAGATTAATTGAAATTACAAAATACAGCATTTTGACATAATGAGAGAAAACTATAGCAGTGATTTTACAAAATGCATTCCTATTCTGTGGGAAACATCAAAATTTTGTCATTTTTTGAAAAGGAAATCTGGTGCGTAAACTCTGTAACTATGTACCCCAGGGGCTGTTGGGGGACATCAGATGCATGTGACATCAGGCTTCTGATAATCAGCCAAAACCCATGCAACCTGATCTATAGTTTTCCAACTTTGCTTGGGTGAAAATGCACACATGAATTGCGATTTTCACAGCTTGGAGTTGATGCTTTTAAACAGAAATAAAATACATTGATCAAGGCTCCTCATGACTGCAGTCCCCATGCAAGCAAGGTCTTATTGCTTGTGTCAGGTGTGATTAGTGAGGCTTTTACGTTCACAGGATGCTAGCCCATGCCATTTAGTCTGGGGATAAAGAGATATTAGCATTTTCCAAGGGGTCTGGAGAGGGTCTGTTGCTCCAGAGTCACAACCATGTGATACCTCCATGAATCCCACAGTTGTAGCTTTTGCTGTGCACCTCAGGGGTGCAGCAGGTCTCACCATAGCTTTCCTTTCTGTCTGCCCGCACACGTCACCTTCCCCTGCTGCAGGCGACATCAGCAACTCCTGCTGGAACCTGCCAGAGCCTTGCAAAGTGCAGGCAGGGTAAACAGAGGCTGCTCAAACTGCCAAGCCAGACCTCAGAGAAAGCATGTGAAGCACCTAATTCACAATAATGCATAGGACACATCCAAGAATTCTCCTTGAAAATCACATCCAGACGGTTATTACAATATGACTAAGCACCCCAGAAAACTTAGGTTACAGCACATTGGTAAAGCCTTCTGGTCCACACCGTGGTGTCTGGCACCAAAGCCTGGTGGCTCAGGATGGACTGTGTCCACATAGCCTCTCTGGATCAGACTGGATATACGACCAAGGTCTTCCACACCTCTCACACCATACCTCTAGATACGAGTGTATATCTAGCAACCTACACCATCACAAATCTCTTTCCCTGGCCCTGAGAACTGGCTACATTCTTAATTTTCTAAACTTTTTGTAGAGTGTCATGGCACCCAGACTAGTGGGAACAGAGCCTGTATGTATTTCTGAACTTTGCTTAATAGTAATTTCTGTTAACATTAGATGGTCTAAACAAAAATTGCGCAGGTGACTCTCCAACTGCTTTAACCCTCAACATGATCAATGTGCAAAATCTGGTCTCATCCCTTCACTTTTTTGCACCTTCACAGGTGCAATACCTGAACTCTTCCCTGTGTTATTTAGTTTAAGAGAAGCTCTGAGACAAAATTACCAGTTTGGGTTTTTACATTTAAATTCAAAATGTCTGCAGTAATGCAAGTGTTCTATCATTATTAACTGGAGTGTTTTCTATATACTCTGATAACTTCTCATACACCTTTGGATGGGGCTAGAGAACTTAAGGGGGTGGCCACAGGTATATTGTTGTCCTGCAGAAATACTGGTGTGCTGGAGGAGAGGTGACAATGTGTGAACAAGCAAACCTTAGGTGATATAATCTACCCAACAGAAGCAACCTCCAGACCAAACCATTCCTGAATCCATGTGCCATTTTCATCACAGAATAAACAGTTTTTTCACCTCCCAAAGAGAACTGAAATGCACCAACATTCAGTGAGGATGCCATCAGAGCCCTGACCTCCTCCCAGGAGCAAATAGGAGAGGCCATTTGTTTGCCAATACACCTCAGGGAAATTCCAGGCTAAATTAAAAAAGTAGGTTTGAAAGAATTTGTATATTTTACACAGCAGACTACAGATCTTTCTGTTTCCCGTCAGAGCATTAGAATGGTGATAATGATATTAAAATGGTGCATTCATCCACAGTGTTTTGGTGTGACCCTGTATGTACAATTTTGCCATGCTTCATAAGACCTTTCCTAGATTACACAAGTCTAGAGAAATGCTGATTAAGCTGTACAGTAAATCTGAGCCTGAAATATGAATAATTAACCACTGCAGAGGCTGCCAATAACTGTGGGGCAAGAGCTTCCTTTAATTTTCCTTCAAAAGCTAAAGGAAGCAGTGTTTGATTGTGAGACTTCAGCCAGCTACGAGAGAAAACAGAGTATAGTATTTCTTTGCTTTTGAAATAACATGATTGAAATTACCAATGTCTGTTTTGTGAGACAGAGAATTCTAAATCAGGATTCAAAAGATAAAGAATAAATGAACGTGTTATACATATACGTCTTAGAACAAGAAACTATAGTTTGAAGACAAGAAGTTGGGAGTCAAGAGAAGACAGAACTGCTGGACAACAGGGGGAATTCCAGCTTTGGTTTAGACAAAGGACTGCTGTGGGATCTTGGAAAAGCCACATCCCAGAGAAGTGCCTCAGTTCCTCATTATATTCTAAAATCTAATGACAATAAAGTTATATAAAAGAGTTATATAATGTGCAAATTTACATTATATTCTAAGTGCATCGGCTATTAAATATGGAGAAAATGGGATTCAGCAGTATTTCTTCAGGACATGCTGTCTTTGAGCCTGTTAAGGCTCATACACTCAATGGATAAGCATTCTCTCCTCTGGTTCCTTTCTCACCATGAGACCAAATCAAGAGGTAATTAAAAATGTCAGTGGTCTGCACTTCAGAGAGGTCTTTCAACCAGTGGACATGATGAAGTAGCAAAGGGGGACAGATTTTAAAAGGCAAATATAGACACCAGCCTGGCTAGATTTTCCATAGACAGATATGATTTTTTTTACCTTCTGGAGTTCATAAAATGGCAATAGGTACTTTTTGAGACTTTTGCAATACAGCCTCCAGATTTCTGGAAAGCCTTCCAGGTTTATCCTAGCACTATCATACAGAAAATATACAGGTAGAGACTGAAAGTGCTGAGACTATTTTATCCTTCCTGTGGTAAATGGATTTATGTGATAAATTCCTATATTGAGTAGCATGTAAATTAGGATTTGATCTGTTATCTGTTCTCATACTAAAAAGTACTTTTCAGTAGCCTTTTTGATTTATTACCTTAAAATCCCTGCCATAATGCTGTCTAATACTGCATATATATGGACAGAAAGACTCAGCTCACTCAGCACCAGGTTCACAGCTGAGGCATGCCGTAGAACACTAAATTGTTTCTTCTCATGCAAAATCTTCCGTTATAATTACATAAAATTGTGTTAAAACTACATCTACGGGAAAGCTGAGGATATCATGACTTGCTCATGGTGAGACTAAGTTGTCACTTCCTATTTGGTCCAGATGGTTAAGTGACTGAAAAATGTTAATTGTTCAAAATCCCACATGAAATGAGATGTGTGGTCTCAGACCGCCAGAGAAGTGTTTCACATTACAAGAGCACCAACTCACTCGGCACTTTCTGGAAACTTTGTTGTCAGCCTCAGCTTATATGCAAATGCAGGGAAGCAGAGACTGACGAAGCAGCTATTAGGATGATGATGGCATGTACACAAAGAGGCCCTGAAAAAGCAATAAGCAGATGGGAATTAAATTGCTACTGTTTATTTTATATCTGGTTCATGAATTAATAAAAGGCTTTTTAGGGCTGGAAATCCACTATCTTTGACTAAAGGATAATTTGCTTCAGAAAGGAAACCACATTTAGGAGAAAACAAAAGAGACATCAAAGCATTTAGGGAGATTCAGCTCTGGGATATGTCACAGAACTGAGTGAGAAAAAATCCCCCTATACTGACAAGGGAATTCATTTGGGAAATTGTACATTATGGGTCACATTTACCCTTTAGCTATATAAAAAGTTGATAATTAGTTGTGAAAAAATTATTTGTGATTTCTCTATAATCAATGGAGAAAGAGAATTGAACCAGTCTTTCTATCCGTAGTACTTTTATATCATTATTAACTACAGAAGAAACCTAAATGGTGATTCACTGTAGGTAGTCTGAGGGTTTGCATTACTCATGTTTCCATGGCTAATGTTAGGAGAAATTGCTATAAATCCTTCTTTTCATGAAATAGCTTTTTTTATCAAATGGCCTTTGCTCTCATTTCTCTTTACGGAATGCTGGAATTGTTCACTGGAGGACACTGAGCCTCAGCCTGCCCCTGCCTTCAGGGACCCCAAGCATCTTGGCCATCGGGCTATGGAGGTGAGCAAGACTGCTCCCACTGCAGTGCTAAGGAAAAATTATGAAACAGAACTGGGAAAAATGAAATAAGTTTAAAAAAAAATTAATTTAATTTCAAAATTGTGTTCTATGTATATATTGTATTTTCTATAGCTTTTGTAAAAACTCACAGTTCATCTCAAAAAAACAACAGACATAAGAGAGTATTTTTCATTTTTCCTAGTCATGACCCATGGTGGGGTGAACCGGGGAGTCTCTGGCTACTAGTGAATATAGAGAAAAATGGAAAAAATAAGACATGTATAAAGTGTCTGACTCTTGATCTGTTCTCTCAGTTACAACAGCAATCAGTTTGAATATTTCCTGAGCCAGACATTGCATCTGGGTTACTTATGGATGTATTCCCATGAATTTCTCTAAAGTCTGTTTTTGTCCATTTATATTTTTGGCATCCACAACATCTTGTGGAAATTACCTCACAGTGCAGTTATGCAACAATACACAAAAGTGTTTCCTTCTGTTTATTTTAAACTCACTACCTGATAACTTTATTGTGTGTGTGTCCTCCTGAGTTCCCATGCTGCAGGAGATCCAACAAGTATTCCCTGCTCTCCACAATAAATTTACGCAACTGTCATATTTCTCTCAGCTGTTCTTTCCAAGATGAAGGGTTCCATTCAATTTAGTCTCCCTGCATATGGAAAACATTCTCTATATCTATCTACCTCATTGCCTTTCAGTCCTATTTTAACTACTACAATATCGTATTTTTGGTAGGGGGTTCTTTTCTCACAAAAACAGCTAATACTCACAAATTGTGTCCTGTTTTGATATTAGGGCAGCCCAAAATTTTCATACGAATGTGCTTCTCTTCAGCCAAAGCATTTAACTACCTCCGAGACTAAATCCTCAGTAACTATGTATGACGTACAGTAACAGAAAAATCAGTTCTTTCATATCTCATGTGGTTGCAGTTGTATTTTATTGAGGATTTTATTTATAGCTGTCTTTTAAAGTTTTTTACACATTATGAAAATTATCTAACAGTTTTTAAACTTGAGGTAGCCTCGTGTGCTGCTCATTCTGAGAATTCAATACCTTTTGAGGGTGTTTTGATTCATCCAGATTTAAGTATAAATATGGGATCTGCAACAGATGTTTATGCTAATATTTAATATTAGTGTATCATCTCTACATCTCTTCTCTGCCTAATGCATAAGAACAGGCAATTTTGTCAGCCCCATAAAATGTCTCATCAGAATCTATCACTTCCTGTGGTGGCAGTGCTATTTATAAGTGAATTAGTGAATGCAGAAAAGAAAGAATTAAAAGCAAAAAAGGCAAAAAAGGAAAGAAAAAAATAAAAATAGTATTTTCACGTTATTTATCGAGAAGATACATTGCAGGGAGGAAATATGTACTGGCAAATGGACTAGGTGTGGGATTTGTATCATTTACTGGAAACCTTCTAGTAGCATAAACAAGAACTTCATCAAACTCACACTTCAGAGTCTTAAGGCTGACCTCACATGCTCTTTGTATTAACAGACGGGTCTCTCTGACTCACACTTGTTCCGTGCGCTCGGGAAGCATTCTGCCTTAACAAGTCTGAGACCCCGAGGAACTACATAAACCAGTCCGTGAGCTGGAATACATGTTTCTTTTTGATGTTTGTTGCAGATGAAAGTAGAAAGTTCATGTGGTTTGGGGGAATGCTGCTGACAGTATTTCAAACAAAGAAAAAGTGATAAAGAGTTCAGGAAACTTCTCTCTCGACATCTGATTTCTCAGATTTTGGGCTTACAGGATGTGTCTGGTGTACCTTTTGGTGTCAGTAAAGGTTTTTTGAAATCTATTTATTTTAATTCAGTGAGTAAATCACCAAGCCAAAGAAGGGAGAGGAAATGCTTTAATATTGGCTTTTTGGTAATTTTTGTATGATANTTTTTTTTTTTCTTTTTTGAAATCTATTTATTTTAATTCAGTGAGTAAATCACCAAGCCAAAGAAGGGAGAGGAAATGCTTTAATATTGGCTTTTTGGTAATTTTTGTATGATATAGATTCTTGTGTCAGAACTGTGTGTTCTAATAATTTCTCATGACATTACGAACAGCAAACAAAAAGAAGTATAAAAAATTAAAAACAAATAGAATTCATACATCCATGCAATTATACTTTTTTTTCCCCCACAGGTCAAGTGCATTTAAATAACAGAGACATTTTATATTATCAGAGTTGTGAGAAGAGATCTTGACACACATGTTCAAACTAGATCTCATAACTACTCCCTAATTGCCAGTCACATGCTAGAGATCAGTTATCTTGGTTGTTATCCTTGACTTAAGAATAAAATTGTGGTTTAGTACTTAGAGATTCACTATGAAAAGCATATTCAATACGAGAGGCCATATGGAGGATTCGTGAAGATTAAAACTTATTATATGAGGTCCTAAGTTCTGTTCCTGCAGCAACCCATGACCTTCCTTTTAGCTTATTTATAAAATATGATAGCAGTACATACTCAAATGTCCCCAGCTTAGAAGGCAAGCATGGATTTATTCAGTGTAAGTGGTAAGTGCATGAAAATAAAAGCCAGAGTCACTAGATCTGACTAATATAAATCCATGCCCTCAAGAACTTTTCCCATCAAGTAGGAGGGAGTAAGTAGTACTGCCTTTCTTCTTCCCTGCTGTAGCAAGAATGGATTCCCTAAAAAAATACTGTATTGCTCAGGTGAAAGCCGAATATTTTAACAGGGACACACAGGGCCTTGCAAAACAAATCACCCGAGCAACTCAGCTCTCTGCAAGCAGCCCAGTGCCTACTGTCCTCAGCATTTCCCACTCATGTCCCTCGGCTGCTGGCAAGGCACAATCCTCCTGAGCCTCACAACAAGTTCAGATATGGAGAGAGTCCCCACAAACTACACAAGGAATCTGTCTGTCCTACACTGACTTATAAATTTCTTTTCCTTCCCATTGAAAGAAGAAGTTAACTACTATGCAAGCAAGTTTCATTATAGTCGTTTATAAGACCTGATAAGTCTCAAAGGGCACGCAAAGTGCACCCAATCAAGAACGAGATTCCAGAACTTCTCTTTCTGAAGAGGTAAGCAAAAAAATAAGACCTAGATCAAGGTAAATTCTCTAAAGGAATGACAAAAGTAGACAGACTTGTTTTGGGTCTGCTCTGCCACTCTTAAGTGCCTTAATGTTGTACCATTATTATGGTAATTCTTCAAGTAGGAGCCTACATTTTCTTTAGGCTTAATAAAGAAAAACAGGTACCTCAGGAGACAGATTCATTTTGCTGATCTTTAAACATTCTTCCTTGCATATTTAAGCAACTATGTGATTCCCCTTACAACCATCACTTTATTTGGTGCTTAAAATAGTGCACAAGTTACCCGAAAAATTCAATGGGTTGTACCAGGAGAAACAGCAAACAATACTGAAATGTTAATTTCCAGGGTTTGGGAGTTGGGTTTTTTCTCTTTTACATTTAAACAAAATCCCAGATGGGAAACACCTGTTAAACTGAATTCTTTTGCGACAGCTTTTCTTGGGGTATCTAAAGTGTCTTCATGATGATAACTGTGATTTTTAGTCTATGATAAATCTACTCACAGTGGATAGATTATCTCACTTACTATAGCCAGAATCATTCTCATTAGGACAAAGGGTGACAGAGACTATCAGCTTTATAACAAGTTCATTTTGACTGCTTTATTTTTATCTCCTAACTAACACAAGCATATTTTCAGCTATGTCCTATTTCCTTTTCACCTCTTTTTTGGCTTCTTTAGTTTAGAAGTTACAGGAATTTTAAAAGTGTACTTTTTACTTTGGAGTTTTTTGACATCCCATAAAGTGAGTGCTGACTGGACTTTTAATTAAGTAGAATGAAGGCAAAACAGGCTATAGTATTACTGGGAATCACTAGGTATGCTTATAATAATGAATATCTAATAGGCTACAAAATTTGCTTCTTTACAAGAAATCTATGCTAATTGTCTCATCGAGTGAGTTCTATTGTTTGTTCAATGCTAATTTTATAGACTTTTAAATCCTGCTAGGATTTGAGCCTAGAGATGCCAAAGGTGGCGTGATTAAAGATTACTTAATGATTCTAAACTTCTAGATAACATTAAGCCAGAAGGGTTGGATACAATAAAATTGGCAGAAAGTAGATAAGTTTGCAGTAGAGCCCTGAGATTTCTGCTGCTGAAGAGATGGACTGACAGTGTGTGTGTGCACATGCACAAATGAGTGTTTTAGAGAATCTGGATCTGAGGTCTTTTTTGCCTCTGTCATCTCTCAGAAGATACCTCTGTACCTTCTCTTACTCAAGCATATTTGTAGATATTCATATTTGTTCTCACCACAACTGAGGAAGTAATCATGCACAGCACTAATTTTATATTCTCTTTGTTTCTTCTCACCTACCTCCATCTCCTGTTAGAGACATACTTGTTGCTTTTCCCATCATCATAAGTCTGATGACTTTTATGCTTTCACAGACCTTTATTCATCAGTGTCATATTTTAAAACTTCAGGTTATTAATTAAAATGCGTTTTCAAAGTGGAAATAATGTTGACATTAATCCTCTCTAAAAGGGACAGAAAGCTGGAACTAACATTTACCAGTCTGAAATTTTCATTTGGAGCCTGAAAAAAACCTTTGTAACCAATGGTAAAGTTCTCATTCACAGGTGAGTTTTGGAACAGTTATAAAATGTGATTTTTTTGTGTGAAAGTCAATAGTTTCCTCTGGCACAGGGAAGTTCTGCATTGAAATGCACCCATTTCAATCAGACTTGGTTAGAAGGAGTTTTCCAACATTCAAAAAATTTGTACATAAACTGGTTAAGGCAAAATTTGTCCTCTGTTGTGTAAACCCAGCTTTTTCTTCAGCTTCCAGTTTTAAAAAACTGAGTTAAATCTCCTGTGAACAGTGCCCTTCAGTTGTGCTTACATGCAACTGAGTGTAGCCCCTACCAAAGCACACGAAGAGATTAAATCTGCCATAGAAACAACCTACTGCTCCCTATTTTCAAGGGCGTGCTGCTTTTTCTAAGTATAGTTTCTATCAGGTGTTCATTCTTTGTTTCTTTCCAACCTAACCTTGATCCAGTCAATGCAGTGTCCCAGTTGTGAACTTGTTAGGTGACATTGCTTATGTTTTCTGACAAAAAAATCTTTAGTCTGGGAAAAAATATTCTGAGGGTATAATAAGAAAAATAAACTTATAGTCAAAGAGTCCAATATTTAAATTAATTTCTTACCTTCATTTTCACGACAGCAAAGCAGATGCACCTTAAAGCAACACAGAAGTTAAAGATGAACATATTTTAAAGCGGATGCTTTATTTTCCAAGGAGTGCTGCTGCTATTTTATAACTAAAAGCAGTACCGTGAAGGTGAAATTGCAGACATAAATATTCAGTTGTAGCTAGTCTTTCACAGTACTTTCTTCACAGTCCTTCGATTGTTTCCTTTTTTTCCCTTTGAAATATAAGACTACTATGGCCAGCATTGCAATAAGATTATAAATATTTTTTAAATCCCTCAAGTTTCATGAACTACTGCAAAGGTGTGCTGCAAGAAAAAGAGGTCCCCAGAGCAAAGAGCATTCTCAAGTTCCCAAATATATGAAATTTGCTGTGAGCTTGTAAATAAATTCAAGTTGGAACCAAAATGAAGACACAAATCAATGTCCCCAAACTTTGTCACCTGAATGAAGAGCATGTTAAGCACTTTAATAATTTTTACTGTTTCACCTACTGTGTAGCTACTGGTGTTATTAAAGAAGTGTCCTAAGTAACAAATCAGTAAATAGTTCAAAAAAATAAAAAATCCTGACAAATTGTTATTTGGGTGAAAAAATAAGTAATTTCTACCCCATCCATAATCCTGACATTTTACTGTTTTCTCCACATTACATTAGTGAAAAGTGATTTATACTTCCATATTTCTGTGCAATGGGAATACATATATTCTTCTACATATATATATATTCATATATAAAGATATACGCACTGAAAATCATCACATTTGAATTGTCAAGAATATTCTAACACTTCTAATGAAAAAAAAAACAAACCTTCCACAAGTTTTTATTTGTTAAATAACTCAAAGATCTTTCTCAAGCAATTTTAACATCAAACGGCATTTCCTTATAGCCTAGACAGCCAATGACTACATTTTCATTAGCTGAACTATTCTTCCCATGTGCAAGCAACATGCATTTCCTATTGACCATGTATCTCAGAGTGAAATTTGTTGCAAAGACTTCTGGAATATAGAATTTCCTGGGAAGAATAGTAATCAGGAAAAACAGGGATCAGAACACTTTCTTCTGCTAGGAATGTATTACAACAGGAAAGTTTAGCTTGGTGTTTTGCTGAATTAATTTGGACAATTCAAGTATTCTGGTTTACCTTGTACATCTGTACAGAATATTTAATGAACAGAATATTTAATGGAAATTTTCTCTCATGAAAAAGTAAAAAAAAAAAAAAATTTTAGATACATGCAAGATTTTCTAGGTTATTTTTTAGAAACTGCATTTTTTCTTAGAGCAAATACTCTGAGGAAGACTTCAAGTATAGGTGAAATCTGGCTGCAATGGCGAGTATCTTGCTGCAAGCAAGCTACAGAGAGTACTCTCCACTAAAAGAACAATTTATTTCAGCTCTGTTCCCACAGTCCTTTGAAACCACAAACCACCTGCAAAGAGAGCATCAAGTGTGACTCTGTACCAGAAACCATCAGAGCCACCACCTGGCCACCAGCCGTTGTTATGTTCCACTGCTGCAGATCTGCAGGAATCTCGGACTTCAATCCCTTTTTTATCCCCCTACCCCACAATAGTCTGTCCTTTCAAAATGAAAACTACGCTTTCAAAAACCAGAGTCTCTGTTTGAGAAGACTGAAGATGAAGCCTAGAGAGAACATGTAGGAAATTCCTTGGCTGGTGCAGATACTCATCTGTTAATTAGAGAAACCAGGACAGGAGGGAAGAGTGGAGAGAGTTTTTATTTTAAAAAGCAAATCGTGACATCACTAATGGAAGGAGTCTCTGGATGTTAAATGAGGGTGGCACAGAAGAATGGTAAAATTTTTCTTCAAAGGAGCTTTGCATTTCGTTTCTGTTGTACTGATTTTTTTTTTTTTCATTTACTAAATGAAAATTGAAAGGGCTGCCACTTGCAGGTAAATCAATAAATGAACTGAAATGAATCAAAATGTCGTTCATTCATTGCTTAAGATTCTCCTGTCAAATAGCCTTTCCTTAACCTGTTTTATGACTCTAGGGTAGCTAGAACTCTGTCCAAGAATTAGTTATCCCAAAAAGTGCACTTCTTTTTATCCCTTAGACAACTCACTGTAATCTCTCAAGGAATAAATCCACATTCAATGTCATTGCAAAACATCCTTTGCCTGGAGAAAACTGTGCTAGCTACGGCACAGCAAAGCCCAATAAATTTGATCTTTTCTTATCAAGCTGATCAAAATAAAGTTTGCTGGTGACAAAATACATTTCAATAATTAATGTCTACAGGCTCCAGAAGATGTGAAATTAGGATGTGGAAAAGCAAGAAAACAGAGAAACTTTGCCAAATTATTTAGTGTCCCACTGTTGCTTTCATTTCTTACATTGCAAGTGCAGTTGTGATTCTGATGCCTGTGTGAAACTGATACCATCTATGACTCAAAAGCTCTAATGAATGACTCACCAGTGCTGAGAATAGCTACCAAAGGGTCACTCTGGGACTGTAAGGTTCCTTTCAGGAAACACAGAGAATAGAAATGTGTATCAGTTCCTGCTTGACAGCAAAACACTCTGAACCGATAAAAGGGAATTTCAAATGTAATTTTTACATAAAATTAAAATTATTTTGTTATAAAATAAAAGCAGTACACACATAAATACAAAAAGACTTTTAACCAAACTGTTTGCTGTGGGTTAACCCCGGTCAGCAGCTTCAGCCCCAGAGACCCACTCGCTAGCCTCCCTCTGGTGTTACACCTTCACAGTGGAATGAGGGATAGAATTGGAAGGGTAAAAGTAAAAAACCTCGAGGGCTGAGATAAAGAAGTTTAATTGGTAAAGCAAAAGCTCCACACAAAAGCAAAGAAAAGTAAAGCAAAAAAAACAAAGCAAAAAAAGCAAATCAAGCAAATTCACCAATTCCCATGGGCAGGCAGGTGTTCAGCCATGCCCAGGAGAGCAGGCCTCCATCACATGTGACATTGACTTGGGAAGACAAACACCATCACTCCAAATGTCTCCCTACACACCTCCCTTGTCCTTCCCCCAGCTGTATATGCTGAGCATGATGCCATATGGTCTGGGTTATCCTTGGGGTCAGCTGGGGTCCAGTGTTCTGGCTGTGTTCTCTCCCAACCCCTTGGCCATCCCCAGACTCCTCCTTGGTGGGGCAGCACAAAAAGCAGAGAAAGCCTTGATTCTGTGTGAGCACTGCTCAGCAGCAGTAAAAAAAAAAATCTCTATATTATCAACCCTATTGTCAGGACAAATCCAAAACACAGCTCCCTACCAGCTACCGTGAAGAAAATTAACTCTGCACCAGTCAAAACCAGCACACTGGTACCAAAGTGTTAGGAAAAGGAGAGCTGAGATCTTAGATTTTGCTTCTATAGATGCTTTCATTTCACAAAGAACAATCTTTAATGTAGAAGTAGGTCTATTACAAAATTTATCATTTGCATCTTATTACTCAAGAAAATACTGCAAAATAGAGCCAAACACTTTTCAGCTTCTGAATTTTATAGTATATTCTGATGTCAACATGATTTTCAGTATAGCTGGTGGCATCAAAATGTGAATGCCATAGGATGTGGACTTGGGCATTGTGAGGAAGAAGTTAAACTGCTTTGTTCAAGAGTCGGTGGTGCTGGAGGAAGACAAACTAAGTGCATTTTCACTCCAGATGGAGAATCAGATAAGGCAGGAAATGAAGTTTGGACTGTGGCAGATCCTGGGGTAAACAAGAAAGAATGACTGCTGCAAGAAATTCAGCAAAGAGCAGGAGGAGGGCAGAAGAGGAGATGTGTTGTTCAGTCTGGAAGTCCTGGGGTGGGGGAGAAAGAGAGGACCAAAAGGAAAACAACACAATGAAGTCCCAGTTCTCTACTGCTTAGAAGCCATGGGAAAGACAAATGGGTTTGCTATATCAGATGAAATTTCATGTGATATATTAGGTTGTGCTTTGATTATCAAGCAAAAGTCAGCACTTTGTGGGCCTTTCTCAGTAAAGGCTTTAAGGACATAAGGAATCTATCAGTGCTGGATAGGACTGAAGGTCAGATGAAACCATGAGTAGGAGTCAAAGAGATTAACAATCACCTGAATGAAAGTTGACACCACAAAAGATTAGGCAGAAAGATACATTATCTCATCACAGCATGCATGCAGGTCCTCTGAAACAGTAGATCTTTTCCATCTCAAACATACTCTCTAGGGCCTGGTACTTCCCTATTACTCAGAACTGATACCACACCCCTGATAGCTTATTACTGTTACAGCTGAGCACCTAAAGCTGTAGGATATAAAGAGCAGAGCCCTGCCTTTAGCCTTCCACAAATCCTAATGCATTCTTTCATTCATTGTGAGTCTGTGTCTGTAGTGGGCTGTGATCTCTGATCTCTGATGGTGAGCAAGCTCCTCTGACTAGAAGGCCTGAAAAGGCAATGACAGCCTAATAGAATTTTATGATTGCATTTTGAACATTTCTACTGTGAGCAGAAGGCTCCTGACTCAGATATATTCATCTTCTGCTTGAAGAACAATAAAAAATAACAGGAAAGAATCAACAAGTCATGGTAGAAATAACTCAGTACCTCTGCTACATTTCCTTCTGCATTATTTTCACATGAAATTAACTTACTGAAATAGAGTGAGAGTAATTTGGGAGTTCTGAAAAAGAGGCCAATACTTCCAAACCTGAGTTGATGGTCAGTCTGCATTTCTAAAAAGGAGATTTTGCTCCAAGTATACCAGTTCTGGCAATGAACTAATGAGCCAAGCAGAGTAAATTGAACTTTGAAGAAATATTGTGGACAGAAAAAATTCTGTATGAGATGGTTCTGAGACAAAATAGCTTCCCAATCAAAGCATCAGGAAATCTGAGCAAAGCCTGTGAGCATGTGCCCACACTGAGGCAGAGCCACAGCACACATAGGAAGTGTCGGGCTTTGGATCCCTCGGTTTAAGAGACTTGCGTTTCAGCCATCTAACCCAAGAGTTCCTTTTTATCAGGAAAGCTAAAATAAACTTTAATTTACTAAATCACAGACTTTGTTTTTAAAATGCATTCATGAGTGTTTGTACAGCGCTTGGAGAGCTTTGCTTGACTGTATAAGCACACAGTGTTATTAAATCAATCAGCATAAAATGTCCTTTACCTCGTTATATTTTATAGAGGTAACTTTTTATTATCATCTGATGGCAGTAAAACATGACACAGCTCATCTAGCATGCTGGGCAAGGTCTTGATTTAAGTTGATTAAAGTTTTTTCTGAGTGAGAAGTGAATAAAAATTGAGTTAAGGGCTTCAGAATTTGGTTTCCTGATAAGGCATTAGGAACATATATGAAAACTAAAAATGGTATTCTTCTAATATATAGGTTGCTAATGCTTTAGGCTCAATTGAGTCCTTCTAATAGGGTTATTAGCTCTCCTGAATTTCAATTAATTCAGATATTTTTCCTTATTACTATTTCAAACTGTTCTCTACAGACCTCCCTCATTCTGCCTTTTTTATGTAACTACCATAATTATTTTTACTATATAGTGAATTTTTTTTTCAGGAATAATTAGGATAATTAGTATGATTAGTATCATTACTGGTCCACTGAATGGAAAATACATAAACATGTGATGAAGAAAGTTTTGCAAAGAGAACTTATTTCATGAGGAAACCATTTGTGTCCTCAAGAACTGATTTGTAATTTCATTCTGTGTAGCTATAGCTCTGGAGCAGTTAAAGAACAGTTAAATACTGGAAGAGAAATGGGAAGAGAGGTCATGATACAATTGTCACCTGCTGGATAAGAAATCAGTGACCTGGGCATCTCTTCCAGATATCAGCACTACTTGGAAGCTGGGGACATTACATAGCTAGGGACACCACTAGCTGAAGAAGATGAGATAAATCAGGGTCCATCCCAATCCACATTTCCTCTTTCACTTGCTGGTTTTGTTTTGTTTTTACATTCTAACATAAGTAAATGTTGTGTCTTCTGTTGTAATGCATTGTCATTTAAAGCACTTCTCAGCCTTTTGCCTCCACAGCATTACTCTGAATAAATGCCAAAGGCTTCCCTGACTTCTACCATGCAACTGAATATGTTTTTTGACCATGGGAGTTTCCCTCCAATCCTGTTTAATGCTTTTTCTACCATCCATCACTGCTTTCCGTGGTACTGTAAGTATATGTAATCTAAAAACTTAGTGTATTTTTTCTGCAATAAACTGCCTTTTGGTCTCACTTCTCTCCAGTAATTATTAACTTTATAAACCACTCATAGAGTTATTTTAGTTTGAGAAAAAAAAGAATGAAAACCAGTTAAAAATAACTAGCAGCCAACATCACCACAGCAAATGGTTTCTACAGAAGAGTCAAGCCATATAGAAATCCCCTATGTAGGACCAAAAAGAGCAGCATAGGCCACTGGGAGTAGAGCTACTACTCAGTGCAGTTCTGGGGGAAATTGGTGCAGAAGGGAACACATCAAAAGCTGGTGAATAACTATTTTGCAGAGAGGTCTGATGGAGTCTGCAGCGTGGTATCTGGAGAGAGGAGGTTCTTGCTATTGGTCTGTTCCAAAGGTCACAGCTACATCAGTGTAACCAGTCTGTGTGCTGCAGGCATGTAAATACCCCCACCCAAGCCAGGCATGCTGTTCTTTTGGCCAAGCGTCCCTGTGTCAGCCCAGCAGTGGGATGCGGTGATATACGAGGATAAAGCATCCATGTTGGCTGAATAGCAGCATTAATCGTGGGGTCCCCAAACTGCACTATGATACAAGCTTGCCTTCTGTTTCAAAATTATATTCATGACAACAAATCTGTTAAACTCCTCCGCTGACATGTTTTACTTTCCCAGGACGGGAACACTGTGAAGGCTGCTTTTTGGCTCAACTTCAATTTTCATGACAGATTTCAGGCAGTGACCTAACCTAACTCTCTTTACAGGAAGCAATATGGAGATTCAAACTAGCTACAGGAGCTTATTGATAAATTAGCCACTGATATTTAAGAAAATCATGTGTTTTCTGTTTATGAAAGACTGTTCAGCCCCAAGGCTACCTAGGTTGAAGAGTTGTGCATCTTTAAGGGAAGGAAGTTTCCTTTATGAGCTAGAAATCTTCTTCCAAGGGTGAAGACAGTCTTGATGTGGAAGCTATAGACTTTTACTGCTTGTGTTTCCCCCAGGGGCACCCTACAGCCAGAGCCAGCTAAAGATGGCCTAGGTCACTGGTAACAGGTAACAAACCTTTCCATCCTACAGCTATTTTCAATACTCCTCATAGGGAGGAGTATTCAAAAGAGAGACAGGGAGAAATGTGGGACTTTTATAAGACAGTAGTTTGATGATGAACTATCGTGGACTTTACTTAACGGGTTAATATTCCCAAGTCACTTCTTTCCAAAACCCACATGGTATTTACAGGCAATCTTCTCAACTCACCAAGGAGGTAGGGAACTTTACTAGGTGAAGAGAGAAAATAATCTTCTACAATTTAATGTCGAGGTCAAAGCAGGGAATTCTACAGTATTCCTGCTGTGCCAATTCACTCACTAAGGGGTGAATCACATTTGTCAAGTCAGTCAAAAATACAATTGTGATCAGCAGTAAACTTAACAACTTCTGCCCCCTTCACCCTGAGAGATCTCCTGTCTGCTCTTGTGAACCTCTCCAGACCACAGGAATCATTTCTTCTCTGGGCTGACCAGGACTGAAGAATGTCCAACCTGTGAGAGCAGGGGAGGGACTACACCTCCTGCAGATAAAAACAGCACAGCCACCAGGAGGTGAAGGAAAGGAGCAGAACTTGCACAGAAAAATCCCCCTGATCCATAAATACCAAGCACATTTCCAAATCTCTGAAACCCTTGTCTTTCAAAACTTGGTGTCTCCTCTTCTGCCACCCTACTCCAGGACAACAGTTAATTTGAGTAATGGGGGATGGAAAAAACAGTCCTAAGTCCAAGTTGCTGCTTCTTTTTCCTCTACTCACCAAACATGATGGCTGCCTATGAGCTGCACATTCAATCCAGTGGGATTAGTTAGAGTGCACTGCACTCAGGCAATTCATACCTTTGTTTCCATAAAAACACAAATCCGTTGTGTTTGCATCACCTCAGTCTTTTTGCATACATTTTTTATATTAATTTATAAGGACGCCCAGGCAATCTTCCATAATATTGTGTTTCCAGCATAAAGTCATACTTTCGTGCATCAATCCATAATGGCTCAAAGGCTGTCCAGCTTCCCAGTTTTAATCTGGTAACAGACCTGTGGCACTGCCAGATGGTGCTTCAGTGCCCTGGAACTCCTCCCTTCCCTGACAACATGCACTTCAAGTTCTTACTGCAGCTGGATGGGCAGGGGATGGTGGGCAAGAGGAGAGAAGTTACTGAACACTTTAGCAGTCTAATGTCTATTAAAATTATCAGATATTTAACATTAGTCCTTCTTGTACATCTGTTATGCTCTTCCCATGGGAGTGAAGCAGGACAGACACCAGATCGTCTGTTTAATGAAAACAGAATGATTTCCCCCCACTTTTTTCTTTTTTCCCCATCAAAAGAAACAAAAAAGCAAAAACAAATTGAAAAAAAGGGGTAAAATTAAGAAATAAAACATTTAAATCACTTCAACTGCTTTGATTGAAAAATTGTGACATTTCACTTGAATTTCAGTCTTTTTAAATGTTAAGAACATTTTAGTAGAAAATAATTAACTTGATTTTCAAAAAGCATTTTGTAATTAACATAATAAAATGTAATTCCAAGTGTGTCAAAATAAGACAGTTTTTCTGTGGCCCCTAAAGCACCTCTTTTAATGTGGGGCCTGAAAAATCCAGCTTAGATGAAAATTCAGAGTAAAAATTATTTCTTCTTTTACACTGAGATTTATAGTAACACTCGACAGAGTAATAAAAAGGAGAAAACTGTACAAAGTTCTTGGTGGAGCATCAAAATTATTTATCCTTGAGTTTTATGCAGGTAGCACTCGGAAGTTCTCATGTGGACTAGGTCACCTTGTGATAAAACCTATATGGAAAATCTATAGAAAAAAATCCCATACCTGTAATGCATATATATTTTTTAAAAATAGCAAAATGGCAGTGCTAATATTCTGCCAATGGCATCAAGCTATTTTTATACCCCTTCAAATACTAAAATAGGATAATAAAAATTAAAAATGACCCTTCAAATACTAAAATAGGATAATAAAAATTACTCTTCCCTTTTTCTCTGGAGTCTCTGATCTAGACGATGAAAATGGTCTCAAGCTCATGAACACTGAAATCAAACAAATTCCACTGAGTCAAGCTCCTTTATAGGAAAGAGCAGCATCATCTTGAACTGGTAACTTTGCAGCCCACACATTCTGCATAACCCTGCAGTTATGCTTTTGAAATACAGGGCTCCATTTTTTTTTTCTTTGTTAACATTGACATTGAAACTTTTTTTTTTCTTTTTTTGGGATAAGGCAATTATGAATAGAAGCAAAAGTGTACAGAGAAATCACATGGGCAATTCTGCCCCACAGTGAAACTGTATATGCTCCTGAAGGAAATTAAGTAAGCCAAAGCCTGTCTGACTTACCCAGCTAATTATCCTTCCTCTACTAAAGGTGAATTATGGGTTCCTTTCATAATTAAGCCAGGTTATGGGGATTTGGCTGACATTACCTACGATATATCTTTCTATAAAGATCAAGCAGCCTGGAAAATGGGTAGAAAGTAATTTCTCTACAAACACCTCCATACAGTGGGAGTTGAGCAGAATATGTACTTTCACAGGGGGCAGCCAAATTTGTGATGCCTTGCTGCACAAGAACTCACCATTCTAATAGAATAAGCCTGGGTGTAACCACCCATTACTATGATGGCACATGGCTTCTCTGGTTCAAGGATGCGAATGTCATGGCTGCAAGTGCAGTGTTAGCACTCCAGAAACCTTACAGGTCAGCTTTCCCATCAGATTGCAGATTGCAGATAAGAGGTCAGATGTTGTTAGTTCTGCCTTACGAGGAGTGCACCAAGTCTGCCAGCTCGAGTCATTCATAACATTCCCACACTGCTAGGTAATAATGAAGAAAAATTATGATAAACAGGAAATAGCCTGCAAAGTAAGAGGCCAAACCTCACCAGATACACTCCTGGCCGTGGGTAACTATTGACAGCATTAAACTGCAGTATGAGTCCAGTTCAGTGTGAGCATAGGGGTTAGCAAGCCTGTGGCAGCTGTTGTGTGATGGAAGAGGAGACACAAAAATTCATTTCTGGGATGCCATTTCAGCTTTTAGTTTCTTTTCCTGCCTTGTCACAGGTTTTCTAGGGAATTTGAGTCATGCCACCATTTGTTCCTCTAATCCTTCTCTCACACACATGTGTGAACACCGCTCTTAAATGAAGGACCTGTCTCACAGGGATTCTGAAAGGATAAAAATGTTAGACATTATAAATACAGGAACTGATAGCGGTAGAGGGTAAATGTAGGAAATGTGGGAAAAGCTTAGAAAATAACTCTTTTTTTCTTTTCTCTTTGATACAAATCCCCATATAAAGCAATGGTTAAAACCAAAACTAAAACGAAACTTCAGTGTAGAATTTTTAATTCTGCATTTTCATGCTAACACTGCTCCTGTAATAAATACTTAGACTTCAGGGCTAGAATTCAGAATATGTGAGGCCAGAATCCTAGCAGACATAATTTATTTAGCACAAATGACTCAAACATTCCAAAATGGATATTTTTTCACAAGTTAAAGATTTGGTAACTGGTGTTTTTTTCTCCTTTATTCCTTGCCTTTGTTCCATAGCCCCAAGGAGATCACGCTTCTCTCATCTATTAATTTAGAATAATAATATTTGTCCTTTCTGAAATTACCTCCGAGATACAAGGTGATCTTTTTTTACATCCTTTGCCATTTAAATTATTATTAATTTTCACATGTCAAGTTTAGCGCCCCCCCGCCCCCGCCACCACCGCTATCGTCTCACG
>VZRS01010587.1:619269-643439 GCA_013398055.1 Ifrita kowaldi | reverse complement strand
AAAACATGTTATTTTTTGAGGGGCACAAAGACCCCCCAAACTGATGTCCTGTCTAATCTGAGTGCCACAGCAAGGACTGTACTAACAGACATCTGATGCCATCTATAGCTGGCAGAGTGGCAGCTTTTCTCTCTTCACTGTGAGCACAGTCCCCACTGGGATCAATTTACTTTTTCATTCACACCACACAAAAGAATGTGTCGATAGTGCTGGAGTTGACGTCAGTGCAGTCAGCTGCAGAGAGCCGTGCAGAGTGCAAGGGCTGCAAACAAGAACAGCCATCGACAGCACGCTCCCGGCATGAAAACCTTTCTATTGGAAACCAATGGTCACATTTATGAAAGCTTTGTTTTGAAACATAGCCAACAACAAACCAAAACAGCTGAACACACCAGAGCAGGAAGTTCATCATGATGATTTTACCCTGAAATAATTTAAAGAGCACTGAGCATCAGAAAATTTCCTGTTTCTAAGGAATTATTCTTTTGTGTAAGTATCTTAGTAATAGAATGCACGCCAATTTTCACTAATAATTCACTATCCAGGGAACAAAGTGCTGTGGCTAGGGGACACATTAGCCCTCTGTCTAATCCACAGAGCAATACGGCTTCTGGCTGTAAAGTGAGACCAAAATTTAGGTTGTTGTTTAAAAAAAAATCTGTATTTTTCTGAGTCTTCAACGTCCTTTATTAAGTGGTGTTCATAAGCTCCAACATTGTGCAATATTTTTGAAGTCTATTTACTATAGAAAGGAGAGACCATTGTGGCTGTAATAATGATGTGCTCACAACCCACAATATTTTATCTAGTATCCAGATGTAAATTTAGAGCAGGTACTAATACATTGCCTCAGACAACAACTACATCTGAGTTTTATTTTAGTAATCAATATTTTATATAAATTTAGAGAATGTTAAGGCTGTTTTGCTAAAGCAAATCTAAAAGAGTGCCTATTAATCCCTTTCCACCTCACTCGTGACGCCTGGGTGCTTTAGGGGAGGTAAGTGCTTCAGCAGGCTGATGAGCTGTGAGCTAAGCACAGGAAGGTGCTTGCAAATGGGAATCTCTCCATTGACTTCAATGCCCTGCACATCAAAGCCTTGAAAGAACAAATTCAGGGCCGAAATTGTCACTTTGCCTGCAGTGGGAGGGTTAGAACAACACGCAGAGGTGTATCAGACCAGCTACAACGTGGCTGGCTCCGATTAAAGGCAGTGAAGTCACAGTGCCCGCACGGACAAGGCTCCGTGGCCGGCGACACTGCAGCTTCCCCAGCAGGGACGCGTCCTGGCTGCTCTGAACTCAGTGCCTCCACCGCAGCCTGAACGCGGCGCAGAAACCGCCCTGGGGACTGATGTCTTTTGTGTAGGCATGAAACAGAACAAGGTTCCTCTGCTGTCCTCCCTCTCATGCATCCTGAGAGGACCAGACCTCAGAGAATTGCTGAGTCTCTGCGTTTATTTGAGTCTTTGTCTCGGTGCTGACATTTACTGTGAGCAAGCTAATTTGAACCAACTGGGAGGGGTAGCAACAAAGAAAAAGAAGCCAAAACCACATTAGTTGGAATAAGTTTAAGGAAATAAGTATTTTTCTAATTTTTTTAAAATATGGAACTACTGGAATGACTACAAGCCCATTAAACTGCATAAAAGGCACTTTATTGAAATCTTTAAGGTTTGATTCAGGAACAAAATGTGTAAAGTCTGATCCAGCATTTTCCACAATGAATGGAAAAATCCTCCTCACTTTCAGCTGAGGCTAAATCAATCTGCAGACTAAACCACTTGGGGTAATTTAGAGTTTGGGGAAAAATAGTGAAGATTAGCCAACTCAGACTGGTAGACCATTGACTTGTTTGAAATTCATTTACTCCTTGGTCTACAGACTTCTCTGCAGTATCTTTGAGGACTCGAAGAGATTCCAGATTTTTCAGTGAAGTCAGAGGGTAACAATCATCAAGTTCATTCAGAAAAAGCCTGAAGCAGAGGGAGGGAGGAAGGAATTCAGATGCTCAGCATGAAACTGCTACTTATAAAAGGTTTCTGACTTATGTACAGTGGATAAAAGTTTCAAAATATGGCCTTTTTCCTGAGCATACTTACAGGCAATTCTGCTTGGAATGTAACTGTAGAGAATTTCATTTTGTTTTGGTCAGTGAAACAGGGAGAGTCAATTGAGACTTTGTGTACTCTTGTAAAGCAATGTTTCTCTTCCCTCTCCGGGCACAGAAGAGCATGGTAGATCGTAACTATAGATTTGTGGCTTGACATGGGCAGACAGTTGCATGCAAAGGATATTCCCATTTCAAAGACAAGTTGCTGTTCTCTATTTGAGAAAGAAGCTTTGTATTTATTGTCTTACAGATTCAAGGTATTGTGAATTACCTAAATTTTAACAATTCAGTTATATTTTATATTATAAAATTCTACTGGCTTATTCATGCACTAACTTATATGTAAAATACACAGAGAAACACTTGTATGCATAAAAAAATAAGTGCATAGACACACTAGAGAGGGAAATCCATATACATCTAATTTAGGGATGATTTCTGTTGAAGAGTAGTCTTGGAGGCAATCATTCTGGCACCGAATGTTGCCTGAACACGTATTTGGTTTTGGGAATAAACAGCTGAGTAAACATATATGTATGTTTCATGTGTATACTATGAACACAAGCAATGTTCATATAGAAGGTTTATAGAAGCTTATATTAAGGACAGACTGTGTGAAAGAAAAACCTGTCACTTATCTTTTTGACATGCTGCAACATATTTCGTTTGGTGTGCATATTCTAAGTGGCAGTGTTCATCACAGCAGTAACTGTTGAGGTGAGTTAGCCTGCCAGAGGCCAGTTGCAGCTGAACAATATAGAAGTGTAGTGTCCTGGCAGGCTGTAAAGGTTTTTAGCAGTAGCAGCCTCAGAACCATGCTGCTGCAGCAGGTAAGTGCTGCTGGGGTGTGAGGCTGTGTGAGGGGAGCACAGGACAGGGCTGGCCAGGACCTCTGGAGTCAGTGGCTGTGAGACCAGTTTCCAGGAAAACAGAATCAGGAGGGTGAGAGAGAACAGAGGTGGTAATAAAATCAATGGGCTTTGTTAGTAGGGTAAGTGATAATGGAAACAGATCATCCAAATTCAACCTCAGTGAATCAAAAATCCAGCCTTTATGTAAGACAAATGCAGTGTGTAGGAGAGGCTCTCCTTTGAGCTTATGTCAGCCCCCCAGGCAATGCTCAATCCATTCTTATTAGTGAGTGATTTTGCAGCTCTGCCAGCAGATGATTTTATTTGAATAACACCTGGATCCTTACATCTGAGAATCCCTCAAGGGCAGCAACCACTTTGCTCTTTCTTCAGTGCCCACCCTTTTAACGATCTCGGGTGAGTCCTGCTTTTCACAGTTGATGCCCTTTGAAAGAAACATTCTAGCTGTTTGGTTTTTCTTTTGCTTTTCTTGAGAAAAGCCATAGCTGCAGCCTTAGCAGAGATTTCCCCTCTGTCTTGCATGCCTTGCTGTTAAAGTAAATCCAGTTATATGCTTGCAAAACTACTTGTCTCCTCTGGGCTTTGAAAGTATACAAATGCTAAGTAATGCTATGCCATAAAAATGTCTACAAAGTTACAGAAAGAGGGCTGTACCACGCCTCTCCTGTTGTGAAAAATGCAGTGAATAGGCATGGAATGGCCTAAATTACTTTTGGGCCAAGGACTGAACCTGCAGAGAGAAGGCAAAAATTGCTGTAATTTAGACATGTGAGTATCTGTTTCAGATGCTTAAACACTTAAATAGATACAGTTTCATCTGCAGCTGATTACAGGCTTAAAGAACCCAGACAGGATCCTAATTTGTCCTAGAACCCATAAAGGGTTTCCTTAATGCAAACAAAAGAGGACTTCAAAGGCACAGTGAATGAAGCAGACTATTTATATCTATATAGAAGTCTGCTTATCAATATCCCAAACCATTTTGTAGTCATTACTTGATGGTAAGACTCAGGATCTCACAGTGTTATCAAAATTAAAAACTGTACCATGAGGCTCAGACTTTAAAAAGGACAAGCTGTGATAAGTTAGTTTTCTATACAGTGACAGCAAGAAGAAATATAGAACAGAGTGATAGAGATGGAATTGTAGCTTTAGACAAGTGTCCTAGATCTTTACCTAGTGAATCTCAGTACAGGAGAAAAAAATGTCTAATCCTTGTCCACAACTCACTAGTTGCTATTTGCAAATATAGATGCTTCTTATGAGAAAGGAAACAAAGTCACAAACCAGCAGCTACGTTGCAGTAGCTACATTTCATCCTGTTTACAACACATAGATACAATCCAACATGAATTTTTATTGCAAGTGACAATAAACTTGGACAAAGTTGCATGCCATTTGTCAAACATTAGCTCTAAAAGATGTGCCAGAGCTTGTACTGGTGAAGCATGAATGCTGGGACCATGCCCTTCCCATGGGCTTGTCCATGGTGGTCAGCGCAGTACCCCTATGTCATTATGTTAGAATGTGGCATTTTGCACCATACGTTTTGCAGGAAGACCCAGATTTTTGAACAAAAGTACACCAAACCATTGAGAGAACTTATGAACAAGGAAAGGAAGATTTTGGTAGGTTGATTTGGTTGTGTTTCCTCACGAAAGTGGGGGAGGGTATCAGCAATTTGGTGCATATGAAAGCAAATGAGGCTATTGCTTCTAGGGAGAATGTGTCCACTCTCTGGCATCAATCCAACACCCACTGAAACCAATGGGAGTGATTACATTGACTCAATTTCTGCTACACCAGGCTCTGTGTACTACATAAGAACATGCTTGGTTTTGAAAGCATAGGAAGAAGGGCAGTTTGAACTTTTTCATCTTCAGTGTAACAATCCTTTGTAGCAACCAGCTGTCCCTTTCCCCAGGACAAGACCTGCTTCTGCCTGTATCAGAGACAATTACTTTAATATTTTGCTTTAAAAGATGCACAGAATTACCATTATCCATTGTTGGGGTACACTATGTGGTAGGCCCTGAAGGCCAGAGAGAGCCTCTTTCCTGGCCTGGAGGTGACCCTGGAACTGTATCCAGCTCACCGGTGATGGGCAGAGAGAGGATTGTGAGTTTGTGGAAAGGGTTAGACCTGTGAGAGGTGATGATTGTAGTTTGTTACCTTATAGAGTATTGTTTACCTGTTTCTATAATAGGCAAAATCTCTGCACTACCCCAGGTGATTGGGGGACACTGTGGTAAACATCTTTCCTGTTTATATGATGTTATATCCTGGGTGTGCTGGTATTTAAGGAAATTCTGGCTGCGTAATAAACAACATTGCATCTCCTTCTTGAGTGTGGAGTCCATGCCCATGCGTGATCACTTCAATCCATGTTACCATTTTAGATGTCATTGATCTTATTAGTTAATGTCATATTAAATAACCCTCCTAGCCCCCCCATACTGCTTCATCAGATTGCCAAAGGGTGCTAGTAGCTATCATGAGGTTGGTTACATTCACTTCATATTTTGAACTTTGTATTCAACCACAAAACCATGAAGTTTAGTCTTTTTCAGATGAGATTCTGAAGTGTGATTACACAGAAGCAAAAATTATTGCTGAACAAAGCAGAAACAGCAGTTCACTTTGCAGATATTGTTACTTGTAGGGTGAGCTTCTGCCAGGCTGTTGCTAAGGAAGGAAGTCAGGAGCAGTAAGGAGATTTTACACTTTTGTGTCCTTCTATTAGTAATGGCAGGTTCAGCAGATTTTTTTCAGATTTCTGGATGTTTGAAAGATTTGGGCAAATGGCCACTACCTATTTGGAAAAAAAGTTTGTTCCATGCTAGACCTAAATGACATGCCAGAGCTTGGAATGATGCCGCTGAAACCATGCCCTATCTGCACACCAGTGCAGCATCCTTATGCCACACATGGAGATTAGACTGGATTCACTGCACAAACGCTGCCATATGTTTGTTTAAAATTTCCATTTGATTTAGGGATTCAAAAGTAAGGGGTGCAAAAATTAATTACATAGAGCTGGGTTCAGTGCAAAGCAATACATTTACAGGTGCTGACTGAGCAAAGAGCAGCTGCATGTTGACTACACCCTCTACTATAGACATTTGAAGTTGGTGTGGGCAACGTAAGATACCTTTGGCAGCAGATGGTCTTTGCACTATCAGCAGAGACATGGTAGTTTGGATATTGCCTATGTCTTCATGCTCTAGGTAAGAGCAAAAGAACCTTCACAATTTCTCATAATAGGAAAGAAGTTAAATTCAAAAATAACAGCTATAAATGGGATTATGTACATAGTCTTTGAAATTTTTCATTGTCAAAACCTTAACACAGGTTGGGACTAGGCAGTGGACCCAGACTGAAATGATTACACTGGAGAAAAGGAGGAAAAGAGATGTTGAAAAAGAGGTGTACAACACTCCATCTATGGAACAATGAACATCACTAGGCTAGGTAGAATGTCTTCAAGCAATTTATTATTAACAACAATAATAATGATAATTCAGGTACACATATTACAGTTTTATATTGAAACTACAATTTACTGAAACTGCATCTTATTTTATGCAAGTAAATACCACTTATTAATATAGACTGTATATTAACTTCCTGTGTAATTACTTAATCTCAATGTTATTGCTAGAAAGTGTATTTTTAGAATATAGATGCACTACCTATACAATAATTATATATCATAATGACCTTAAAATTATATACTTAGTAACAACATGTACCTATAACAAATTCCATAATTAAAATGTTTTAAGTATAGAATTGAATTTGCCACGTAAGAGCTCCAGACCTCAATACATGACATGGGTATCTTGAAAAAGTCAAAAGCAGTAAATATGTGATTTCTAATTTTTTAATCTGGGTGTTTACATTTGGATTATTTTGTAAGTCAAATTTTATTTATTCGCTTAAATACTGACCTAATCTTAAAAGATTTCAAAGAAACAGCTATTCTTCCCACTTCATCAAGCAAGGCAACCTACAAAATATAAAGGGTTTTATTGTACAAAAATAATAAACTACGATATAGATTAACTGTCAGCGTGTTGTAAATGTTAAGTAAAGCATAAAATTGAGATCCTAAGGTCAGCATTGTTGATATCCTCTATATTATAAATTTATCAAACTGCGTTTGATAGTTTGTATCCTTATTTCCCCAGGCTTGCTTAAAGCACCCATCGTAGTTTTTACTGTTCTATTCTATAAATGCTATGAGTGTGTTTTGTCTTATTTCATGACAAAAATATTAGCCACTAGCAAAAATATCAATATCCCATAGATGCTATAGCAAAGTGATCAACCTTTTTACTCAGACCTTCTTCTCTTTTGCTTTCAGAAAATCTGTGATAGCTGTCAGAATTTGGTACATGCAAGGATACAATTGATAGGCACTGTCTTGTGATGTGCTGGGAATTGAAGGAAGGATAATGTTTTAAGCCTTTCAGAATCTGGAAGCAGAAGGGTAGTTCATGCTTCCCAGACAAGACCCTCATTAAAGCAAACTTCTCTCTTTCTTCTCCACCATCTCTAAAAACTTACAGTAAACACTGAGACCAAAATTGACTTCACTTTAAATGTGCCCATCAACAACTACATGACCTGATTTTTGGATTCAAGCCATCTGTGTGCAAAAAAGTACAAGGTTATTTACCTTAAAGGTCTGAGTTCAGAAACATCAGTCTGCTGCCTCTTACACAATACATTCTATACAAATATTTCAAAAGACAAACAGTTAAAATCTGGCAACTCCTTATATAAAACACTTTTTTTACATATTATGCCTTTTGATGACAATTTGCAAAACATGTACACAACTCTGTGGCCGTACTTCTTTAAAAATGCAGTATGAGCTTTTCCATGAGACAGACAATTTCATCTGACCTGTTTTAGGATGAGCTGAACACTGCATTGACCGCCCTAATTTTTCTGCCTTGACTATGAGTGACTCATTCAAATATAGCTATCTAAATTTTAGATGTCCCACAAAGGGCAGATAAATTCCACAGTTCATCTATTTAATGCAAACAGATGTATTCAAATGGCTGACCAAATCAGCCCATTATCAAACAACATGGAGTCTACACAATTTATCAGCTGCAAGTATTTTAACAGAGAAAAAGTCTCTGAGCTTTGACAAGTTAATGTTGTGAGTGAAACAGATGTCTTATTTTTACATGCCAAGTACCAAAACACATAAGAATGTGGAGCTTTAACAGACATCACTATATAAAGCAATTATTTGAAACTTCCAGTGTTGCAGAATCTGTGAAAGTGCTGTAACTTACTCCAGAAGTAAATCCACAGGTGTCTGCTCCATTGAGTATACTGTTTTGTTCATTTGTGGGTTTGGGGGGCTTTTGGGGTTTGGGGGTTTTTTTGGTTTTTTTTTCTATTTTTATTTAAAAGGCAAGTAAGACAGTTTTTGTGGTTCAAAAACTATCACCTAGTTGTAGAATGCTTCGGGTACAATCCAGAGAGGCTTTTGATTACATCCATCATTTTCTTTGTTTTTCAGAATAGGCACACTTAACAGATCTACTCAAGAAGATCAAGCTTCATGTGTAAGTAATTGCAGAATTAGGACCTTTTAGGTTTTGCTTCTTGATCTAGAAACTGCCTATTCAATTCACATAGAACTGAATCAGCAGTCAATGAAATGAGTGTTTAAATTCTGCTGTCACTGAAAGCTTGGCAGCCCAAAGGATGCTGATAACGGAGTTTCAGTCCAAGCACTCTGGCCAAATCTACTGAAGTTTTTCAGCCTGTGCTATCTTCTCCAGCTCCCTACTTAGTGCCATTGCATCTGACTGGCTAAAAGTCCTTATTGCATTTACCCTCACAGCATGCCTCATGGCTGGGCAAATGTTTGTATCCTCTGTTACAGAGAAGGACAAAGGCAGATAGACTAAATAATGCAGGCATCTAACTTTGCTTCTTCAAATTACCACAGAGAAAAAATATGCAAAATAGGTTCTGAAAAGATCTCAGAAGTTATCTAACCTATCCTGCTGTCCCAGTCCAGCATCAGTCACACCTCAGTCATTTTCATCTGATAATTCTTCAACCTGTTTCTTAAAACCCTCCTTTAACTGAAATTCCACAGGCTGCCAAGACAATTTTAGTGCATCACTATCTCCTGTGAAAAAAGATTTTCTAATATCTGAATGAAATTTTTCTAAAAAATTAAACCTTGTCTTTTATCCTTAAAAATGAAACGGAGAACAGTTTATTGTCTTATTTTTTCTATCAGTCTCATGTCTTCAAAGGCTCCCCTCTGGCCTGTTTTCTGAGCAGACATTTCTCCACCTCTTTGAGCATCACATTTTCTACTTTTCTGCTGATCCTATGATTCTGTGAACATCTCTCCAGTGTGGCAGAATTCAGACTTGGATATTCCAAGGTGATTAACTAGATTTTTCTTTCAGCTTAAATATGCAAGTACCCAGTATATTTTAATGATATTGTTACACACCTAAGCTGGGTTTCTATTTACATGCCTCACTGGCTCAGATCAAAGCAATCAGGCTCTTGCAGAATTAAGTCTTGAGTGAGAAATGGAAATCAGAGCTTGTCATAGTAATAGCATGACAATTGAGACAAACTATATAATCAGGTACAAAGATATGTTAACTACTAATAGAATATTAATAATAGTTCAGTATATCAACATCTTAAAAATCAATCAGTGAATCTTCTCGTGAAGAAGAAGGTATTCTGAAGAATAGAATGAGATTCTAGACCTATATTCTCATGCAGCTACTGTAAAACTTATATGCGGTCATTCAGAAAGGAGATTCCCTGGAAAACATGAGCTCAACAGCTAGAGAGAGGCTTGAATGCTGCATAAGAAATGCATTGACTCTTAAACAAAACTGCACTCAACTATATAATGGATATATTTACTGGAAATCGCTAGAGAAATCTGTCTCTGCTGCAAAGAAGGAATTATATTACAATACTACATATAACATCTATTCTGGAAGGTATGATATAAAATTTAACAGTTAAAACAAAAGTCTTTATGTGACTTAAGTCAGAGGGCAAAGGTTCTACCAGCAGTGCTCCCCAAAACCTATCTCAGATGCATTATTCAGGATCCATCCTTGATAATGTCTATTCCCAGCATAAGAAAATTGTTGCAAGGATATATTATAACTTTCAGCACAGAGTGATCACAGCTTTGGAACTGCAACTGCTCCCGAGGCTGCATCAGTGGTCACAGGTACTTCTCTGGAAGGACCAGGTGTATTGCTTATACATATGGTGGACTGCCTTGCTTTGAGTAGCCTCAGTAGCCATTTATCCAAACTGAGATCAGATAAAAGCTACAAAGAATGCAAAGTAGTCAAAAGGTCAGTTTTAACAAATCTGTTGGGGGAAGACAAGTCAGTACAATTCTGAATTTCTTCCAAGGGTGAGCGTGTAGAAAGCTAGTATCATAGAATCACAGAATATCCTGAGTTTGAAGGGACTCTCAAGGATCATCCAAGTTCAGCTCCTGGCCTGCCACAGGACAGACCCAAGAATCACACCATGTGCCTGAGAGAATTTTCCAAGTGCTTCCTGAACCCTGCCAGGCTGGGTGCTGTGACCTCTTCCTTGGGAAAACCTGTATGCAACCACACTCTGGGTAAAGAATATTTTGCTGATATCCAACCTAAACCTCCCCTGACACAACTTCAGACCATTCCCTCAGGTCCTGTCCTTGGTCACCACAGAGAAGAGATCAGTGTCTGCCCCTCCTCTTCCTCTCACGAGGAAGCTGTAACTGCAGTGAGGTCTCCCCTCAGTCTCCTCCAGGCTGAACAGACCAAGTGGCCTCAGCTGCTCCTCATACGACTTTCCCTCAAGGCTCTTCACCATCTTTGTTGCCCTCCTTTGGATGCTCTCTAACAGCTCAATGTATTTTTTATATTGTGGCACCCAGACCTGCCCCCAGCACTCGAGGTGAGGCCACCTCAGCGCAGAGCAGAGCAGGACAATCCCCTCCCTTGCCCAGCTGGCGATGCTGTGCCTGATGCACCCCAGGGCACAGGTGGCCCTCCTGGCTGCCAGGGCACTGCTGACTCAGATTAAACTTTCCACTGATCACTCCTCCTTTCCCAGCACTGTTCTCCAGCACCTCATTCCCCATTCTGTACATACGTCCTGGGTTGCCCCATCCCAGGGCCAGAATCTGTCACTTGTCTCTGTTAAGCTTCATATGTTTGGTGATTGCCCATTGTCTTGTTTGACAAGGTCTCTTTGTGGGGCATCTCTGCCTTCAAGGGAGTCAACAGTTCTTCCCAATTTAGTATCATCTGCATCTTGTATACTATTAGCTAAAAAAGGGCAATATAGAAGAAATCTATTCCACTGTAGAAAGGTAGAGCCCAACCAAGTTGTTAAGTTTGTTTAAGTAGAGAGATGCTTTCTAAAGTGATAATAATTGAGACCTTATGATTAGGTGGCAAAAGTTAAATTCGACCATTGTCCTTGGCCTTTGTCATTTCTTTTTCTTGAAACTTCCACCTGTCTTGTTTTATCTTATCTCCAAGAAGACTGGACAGTAGGTAGATATAGCTTTTAGGTTACTTTCCTGCATTACTTTGATAAACACTTAAGCAAAATAGTCACACACAAAATGATTTGCAGATAATAATAAAAATATAATAAAGAATCACAGAAGCAAATATACCAAAGCTGATAAGGTTTGTACACTTTCAGGGGTATGCACTTTATTTTAAAAGGCCCATCCAAAAGCAAGATATGTGGGGATGTTTACAAAACATGGAGTGTTATGTTCAGATTCTCAGCTGGTATAAATTATTACAACTTCACTGGAATCCATGCAGCTACACTGCTGCACATACACCAGCTGGAACTCTGAGACATTGGTCATGTCTAACCACACATTTATTAATGTGGATAGCAGACACTGCAGGGGAATAGTATATCACCTAAGTAAGTTCTTAGTGACACCTAACAGATACACAGATGTGAGTACATTTAGAAAAAACTGCTCAGAACTGTTATCTACTTCTTATTTCCAGGACTCAAACACAAGCTTTCTTTTAAGTTCCGAAGGCAACTGAAGCACTTGAAATCCTGCCGTGGGTGAAGAGCAGATATGATCTTTTGCTTTCAAAATGTGATTCTGAAAAGAATGAACTGAGATTTGATAAATTAAAGAGAAATTACCACCTCCGTCTCCCAAACCCACTCTTTTCTGTCTGCACCAGATCTTCTGTCTCCTTTATTTGCCTTGTTATATCACAGAATTGCTAAGGGATGATGAGGAAAAATGACTGGTTTTTTGCTCTTTTTTGTTTTGTTTTCTTTTTTTAATTACAATAATCTATTGATTTTCCTTTTCTTAATTTTCAGGTTTTTTCAGTTTAGAAATATACCAGGTATGAAACAGGATGCATGACACCAACTCAAAATTCATCATCTCCTATGTCATTAACTGACCAAACTGCATTACAACTTCTGAACTGTGTTAGTAGGCAGGTCTACATAAGCATGCCTTTAAGTGATCGATCTTGAAATTTGTCCTGGCATGGGGTTAAGTACAAAACATTATGATCCACACTTTACATTTCACTGTACATTAAGCTTGCCTAGAAATAAGTCACTATTTTAATGGTAAGAGTTCAGTTGTATCCTCCTAGGCCACCACAATGGACTGCCAGCATGTCTTCCAATAGAGGAAACTAAATATATACAGAATGTTTTAAAGTAATCAGTACTTTAGGAAAAGAGAATTTCTGCTTAGAAAATCTTCAGTAAAAATATTTGTGGAAACTTTATTTTATCAATGCAAAATTCTTACTTGCAGGCGCTCTAACCTCCTGCCAAGAACTGAACTCAAGGGGAGGCAATGTGGAGCAAAAAAATGCTCTTGTCCTACACCTCAATTTTTAACACTTGTGGAGAAAAGGAATAATAGTAGCTAATTGCTGATCTAGTTTGTTTCTTTCAGGTTTGTACTACAGGTAATTTAAACAGCCTTCACCCTGCCCCAGTGTCCCTGCTACCGGGTTTGACTTCTCCAGATCAGGAGGGCATGTGGTGACCACAACAACAAACCAATGGATAGATGGTACCAGGGTATCACTGTCAGTGGTGGTTTATACACATCTGGAGTGTCGCTGCAGGTGTCCCCTAAAATCACTTTGGTTGCTTTGGTCCTCAATCCCCACTTTTATCACACTAGAACTTACACTGGGAGTTTAAGTAATGTATAAGCCTGAAGAGATGAAAGAGAGAACATTTCTTTAAAAATATTTGACTTTTGGATCTGATTTTTGTCCATGGATTTGACATATTTTTGCAAATCTGCAGCATTATTTGAAGACCCATTACTTTGGTCTTGACTTGTGGCCCAGTGTTGTCATTTCAGTTCTAGGCAAGTGCTGGGTGTTCATTGGTTATTTAAAAGCATTTCTTGAGAGTTGAGAGAAATTTAAGCAATCCATATATAAAGAGCTTGATCCAATTCCTTTAGAAAATCCTAACATGCTGATGGAAAACACATCGTGTAGACAGTCTCAACCCTAAAGACATACTAGCAAAGTGAAAATCCCAGAGTTTGTGTGTAAAAGGTGGAAGCCAGAGGGAAGGTTCTTAAGGACAAATTTGGAGTGCAATGCCTGTGTCATTGTGGTGTGCAAGTCAAGACAGGAGTAACATCACCGTTGATACACTAACATGAAGGTGAATGAGGAGTTTTGGAAATCATGTATGAAGTATATAGCAGTGTTCATAGGGGTGTTTGAGAAACACTGAAGGTATTTTACTGGGCATGGAGTAAAGAGACAGATGTATGGGTTTTCAAAATTCAATTCTTATTGAACAGAAATTTTAATGGAAAATTTTCACACTAACTCAAGATCATTGCAATGATCACAACAGAATTTTAGCTTTTTAATCCCAGGCAGTGGGACCGCCAAGGCTGCAATGAAAGATAAATGTGCCTTGACAGCAGAGCTATCAGGCTGCTTGATTTTCTCTTTTGATAGGTTTATGTTTCATGCCAATCAATCCAGCTCTACTGTGCAGCATAGTCACATTACCTTCATAACGTAATCTGCTGCCAGCCTAAAAGCACTGAAGGAATACAGTGCCCTCTAACTAAAGCAGGAAAAATAAATTGTGAGGATGGGAAAAGATTTCTAATAATTTCTTTCTTCTGTAAATGATATTGTCTAATGGTTCAGATATTCAGATCTCAGCCATTCTGATGATTACACATTTCCCGGGTGGGGAAACATGTGCTCAGTGCACTCACCTTAGGGTTTCCCACTTACTCATTGCAAGAATAAAGAAAAATCTCTCTGGGAAGATGTCTCTAAGGAGTGAGGTCTCATGGTGAGTGATTCACAACAGAGTATTTCAATTCTATTGAAAAAAAAAAGCCACAGACAACAGCAAATATTAGATCAAATGTTGAAGTAAATTCATAATTACTAAGACAGATTCTCATCTCAGTTAATAGAAATCTAGGATTAGACTGTTTATTTGTGTGCTGAAGCTGCTCTGGATTTACTCCATTTTAATTAAGATCAGAATCTTACTCTCTTTGTTGTTTTAGATTTTTTTAATAGCTAAATTATGCCTACATACAGAAAACTGATGAATTCATTTCCGGCCCTGTGCTTTAATAAAAGCTTCAGCAGCCCTTAGTACCTTAATCTCGCTCCTGGAATCAGGACAATGCTTTGGGGGTATACCTAGCATATGCTGCAAATCAAGTTATCTCACTCAAACGTAATATTGTAACAGCTCTGACTTCTAATAATCAGTGAACTGTAAAATCTCAGTGCAGGTTATCTCAAATGAAAACTCCAGAGACAAAAACAGTTTGGAGGTTAATGGGATTATCTGAAGTCTCAGGATGAGGGACTACAATATAACTTTATGCTGGATCTGCAGTACTGGGTGGAATAGCCAATTTGATTTCTTTTTTACGCCTCTCCCTCTCCCACTCTTGCTATTTCCCTAGGTTCTATGAAATAATGTGAGGCTTTTGACAGATACTCTAAAAATGAATTCTGACAAGCCATATGCAATATAATATAGCATCTTCCTCCATTTTAAAAACAATTCTCCTTCTGCGAACACTCACAAATATGTCTAGTCCCATTGCATTGTTCCAGCTGTGCTCAGCTATCCGAGTGAAATGGAACTCATCGTGTACCATAAATCTGAGTCACTGCATGGTCTGATGGCCCTGAGTTTATTTTAAGGAGTAGAGGATACCAGATGAGAAAAGCAAGCAAGATTCTAAAGTAAAGGGAGGGCAACTCAGAAGCATTGCCCTATCCTGCTCCCAGGCCATCCTCTGGAACACCTCATGGCCTTGGGAAAAGGAGTCAAGTCAAAATTTTCCTCAAGCATGGCAGTGGAGCGTCCAGCTTGGGATATCTGAGCCTATTATAACTTGAAGGATCAATTAGGTTGGGCACAGTTTGGGAGTATACAGGCAGACTGAAATCTGTGGCTAGAAATGGGCTGGAAAGAAAAGCTAATTACCTTAGTTTAAAAAGGCAAAAGTTGCAGTGAGGTTGCCAGTTTTTCCTAGTAAACACATCTAGTAATTGTTTTTAGTGCAAAGAAGAAACAGTAAAATTTTTCTATAATTAGACTAGCATCTGGTTTGGCAAGAAATATCCTGTGAAGGTGAGAATAAGTGTCTGAAGAAATAGAAAAACTTCTACTGCCAATAAAGGTAGTTTCCACATTATAAGCATCTGATGCCCTCCTACCCCTCCTTCCCCTACATCCTAGTGCAGATGGTTTCAGTTCCCCTACTTGTGACAAACGCCCAAGCATTTGTTTTGTGTCTGAATTCTAGATAAAAGAGGGCAGACAAAAGTTCTCAGATTCTACAGAAACCTTTTAAAATGCAATGAAAATGACCATCAGAAATTACGCAGTCACCATGTCAAATTATAAAAACCAGATAAGGTACAAATTAAGTATTTTGTAGAAGCCACAATGGATTTAAAGCAATGTACTAAAGTTTTGACACCAGAGACAGTAGAAGTTTAAACCTTTTTCCCTTCCTTCAGATTACATCTGTTGATTGATTACATCTCTGTCAAATGACAGCCACTGACAAGGTCCAAGGCCTACACCAAAACTCAGGGTTTTAGTACTGCAAAGAAGGGTGCTGCAGTCCAGTCAGGACTGGACTTGAGCACAGCTGTAGCAAACCTGCACATTAAGCATTTAATGCCACCAGCACCTTGGCTTCATCTGCTGCTGGGATAGATAGGCTGGTCCTTATCTCCAGCTTGATGGGCCAGTGTTGTCAGGGAGTCAAATTTCAGACAGAGCTCTCAGTATCTTCAACCAGAATTATAGTATCTGTACTTAAGGGTACAGAATCGAAAATGAGCTGCCTTCTTTGGAAATACCGACATGAGCCTCCATTTCCTTGTGATCTAAAGTCTAGGTAGGAAGGTGAGCACTGACAAGCATCAGCGTGAGAAACTCTGGCAGATGAAGCAAATGGCCACATTATGGTATATAAAAGCATACTTCTTTATATCAATTTCAGTGATTTAGGCAAGCTGAACTGTGCAACAGCCATTTCTGACTCTCCCTTTCTCCTCTGAAACAGAAGCAGCGTGCGTGCAAATGCAAAGCTGGGATATGTATAACTTTATTTTCCGTGCTGTGCACATTTGCATTTTTTAGTAGCAGCCTGTTTGTCCTTATGTCTATGCAAGGCAACAATATCTCAGATGTCTCCAAATGTCCTCGCTGTGGAACAGGAAGCAGCATAGCTGCATCAACATGGCAGAACTAATCAGTCTGGGCACCGTGCCCTGCTGACGCAGCTCTCCTGTTTCCAGGACCCCGGCTAACATCTCTGCAAGGCACTAAGCACATGCTGCTGAAATTCAAATACTGTAGTCATAGGGACAGACAGAGAGCAGCAAGAGATAACCTGACCTTACAGGCTAGCGGGTCAGGCACATAAAGGGGAAGGGGAAAATTTATCAAATATTATGCAATTATTATTTTTTTAATCTGAAGGAAACTCTGCATGTACTTCACCTGAAACCTTCCCAAGAGGTTGTCCAAGCTATTAGGTTAGGATTAGTGCTCCAAGTGCTTTTTATGCTCTTGGTTACACACGCTACATCTATACTGCTAAATTTAACAGTGTCAGGACCCTTTCATTGGCTCTGAGATCAGCAGCTTGGCCCAGATGTGTCCATGCTATGCTTCCAAAGTGTAGCTGCCTTCAGGCAGCCTACTGGAAATAGACGCCAGCCTGTGCTTACTCCAGGGAATTGTTCAGAGGACACTGGTTGACTCAGGTCAAAGTTATGCTGGGAAATATGCTATGAGTATACAGATGGTGTCTGAGCCCTGGAACTGGTTAAGTTGCTAGCATAGGTGCTGCACTGAAAAATGATAGAAAATACTTGAAGTATTTGAAGAGTGACTGTCTAGCTTCTGCATGGTAAGCATCAAAACCAGCATGTTCACACTAATTGCCACAAACCCCAGTGAAATTCAGAAACAAAATAGCAAATGTAAAACCATGAGTTCCTACCCTGAGCTAGACTCAATGCTTTCTGAAATGTGCTGAGTGCGTCTGATGTTCTTTTGAACTCAGGAGACAGTACTTTTCAGGCTTGAAATATTGAGACTATATGAGCCAAGAATGATTCACACTATCAAGGACCTAGAAAAACAGAGAACACATGAGAATATAACAACAAACTGAATTTGGAACACTATCACTTTTGGTCCCAATGGGAAAAATAAAAGAGGTTGCTTACACCATAAAAATTCTGTAACACTAAAAAAAAATCAAACACAAAATTTACTTTGTCTCCCAAGTGATTTTTTTCTCTTGTTCAATACAGCATTTTTCTTTATAGTAAATATAAACACAACTACTAATACACCAGTAAGTCATTTTTCTTCAGACTCTATATGAAATTCACAAACAGGATTATGAACTAGACTTAAATTGTCTAGCAACCTACTTAGTATAGCACAGCTACTTTTTTGTATTCTTTTTCTTTTCAGTAGCCTAAGAAATCCTAAACTAAACATTACCATAACCCAGGCTTCTATCTAACTCCATGATCTAGACTGCCATGACCATTATAGGATAAGCATTTTTAATACCGATATTTTAAGGAGACTCAGTATTCAGTATTCTAGTGCACCTGGTTAATACACCCATTAGGTTGAGTATAAAGCCTTTTTTGAGCAGCCATGTATGTTCTGTATTGTATGAGAGCAGCAAAAAAGACCAGAGGAGGCTCACAGGAGTGGTGATGGAATACTGATGTTGCATTGCCGTACTCGCTTGCCATAGGGGAAAGAGGAGGAGCACTGCTGGGAACTCCACGCTCCCATGCTTCAAAGAGCAACAAGGATTCTGGGCTTCTGGACAACAAATAGAGCCTTTCATCAATGTAAATGTCTTTCACAATAACTTTGACCTGTGCTGGAGTCAATTTTCCTTCTCCCTCCATTCAGACTCTGGGGTACAACTATAAGATGATGTAAAATGATCAAAACTCATTACATCCTTGATGGGCATATTCTGTGCTTTTCTGCATTCTTTGAAGTTGTTTTATACGCCTTTTTGAGAAAGATATTTTCTCAAAATCTGAGCACAAATTCAACTGGATAGCAGAAATTACTCTCTAACTTACTTGCAGTGAAACTGTAATGAGGAAGTCAGGTCATGAGGGACTCTGAGGCAGAACAAAAAGCAGCAAGGTTTCCTCTGTGCATGTAAGATGGCGAAAAAAATCTCTCACTTTTTCCCTGCCTCTCTCTCTCACACACATCACATCACAGTGACAATAAGTTGTGGCACAAACTGGAATATCAATAAATCCTTCATCAACCTGAGGCTGAAATACAGCCAGCTGAAACTTATTTTTAGCCTACCTTGGACACCAGCCAGAATGAAACCAGCAAGAATAAGACTGCAATAAATGCTGTAGATAGGAAAAGGGGACCTTAATTCATATGCTGTGAAAGTGCCCTTTAGTGAATCCATTCTGAGAAGATTTTACTAAGTGGAGCCATCCTCATTCTTGTCATTGGTATTGCCTTGTTTGGATTTAGCACTGGTTGATGGTTTGCAGCCCACCTTATATTGCTTTGAACATGCCAGGCAGCAGATACCTTGATGGAGTCAAGGATACCCCCTGCCAAAATGGCAGTGGACTATAAGCTGCTTTTTGAGAGCCTGATTATAGTAAACTGTTTCCCAAGGCTGCATCCAGTTTTGGCTGCATCCAAAGTGCCAGTGCCCCTTATCCCCCACCACACATGCACATACAGTCACACACACAGACGTGTCTGAAATAAGAAGGTCCCTTAGAAGAGAAGAGAACGGAAAAGAGATCCACCTGGCCCAGCTCCCTTTCCTACTTGTGTGGTCCATCTTGGTGTTTCTATACATTCCCTTGGTTGTACCTGCCTTTCCTGGCAGCAGGACTACACAGCTTTGCTGTCAAGGCACCTTCGCAGCTCCACAGTGATTCCCTCCTGGGGAGGGACAAGGCAGAGGGATTTATCATGAAAGAGGGAGGTGCTCTGAGGCAGCTCACAGCATCCAGAAACTGCTGTTATGAAACTGGGCATTGGATTTACTGTTCTTTTTCAAACATGAAGGTCCAGCTTGTCCAAAATCCTGTCTCTGATGACAACCAGTACCAGATGTCCAGAGGAACGAGACTAACATGGGGTAATTAAAGTATACACTAATCCTTGCACTTCTCCTCTTCATCCTGATAGCTAAAATTTGGATTAAACCCTGAAGCATAAATTTCTTTTCCAAAGTTTTGTAGTATTAATTTTCACAGCTCTAAAATTCTTGTGATATTTGGTTCTTTTTCACTGCTTGTGAAATTCTTGGTCTTAAAAACATCCTGAGACAATGAGTTCCTAGGAGCATGGTTACTTTATGTCCTAATTGCATCCTTTGTAATTTTAAATTCTGTTCAGTTTTCAGTAAATCCATATTTTGTCTCTTCACAATTTGATGGGGAGACAGAAAATCCTGATTTGAATTCTTTCAAGATTTTTCATTTCATTTAATTATATATACTTTAGGGTTTTTTTGTTTATTGTTCTGCTTTCCAAATAATTATGAGATTTTTAATCTCTGTGTAAATAAATCATTGTCATGCAATTTCTCAACTCCTTCCCACACCTCATATTCAGCAGTAGCATTCCTGATTGTCTGGTGATACTTCACAGATACTCACTGCTGTAAATGGTGTATGTTTGCCCAATATTTAACAGTGTTTCAAATTCATAAGCAAAAATAGGATTTACTTACAGCTACCTTTAATTTTTCTTTTCCAAATAATAAACTCATTTGAAAATAATCTGATTTTACTAACAAAGTAACATCACAGGCATAATATACTGCCCTCTCTATGTGAAGAATAACTCCATATAAGAAAATTTTTCAAGGACTGATGCAGGCCATTAGTAGTGGAATGTAAAAATAAGGCAGGAAATGTCATGTCATTGTTGCAAGTCAGGTAATGGTCACTAAAACCAGTTCATTCCCAAATACACCTATTTTAAGCAGCAAGACAAGGCAAGAGGACAAAGATAATGGGCAGTTCAGTATGATAGCATGGATCGAGCTGAATGATTTTCATCTGGAATGCATTGATCTCAGAAAGCATTAGAGGACTCAAAGTCCATCCTCTTTACTCATCTGTGTGAGTCATCCTCATTAAATTCAAAGGATCTCAGAACATCTGTGTAACTGTAAATTGAATTTTAACACTCAGATGAGCAGTGACTCAATACAGCCTTCTATGCCTGATACCAAACCTGGCAAGTGAAGAATTGCCTGAAAGCAACAAAGCAGTACAGAAATTTGATTTAGAAATGTCAGACTCAGTATATGACAGGATTAAAAATTAATTTCCTTCAGATTAATAGAATACAGCTTTAAATATATTTCAAATATTACAGTTATCCAAATATTAGTATAATTAATTTTGTGCAGAGAAGATTAAACTTTTTGTTTTCTCAAAGATACAAACAGACACAATACAAAATGTTCAACAGAAATGTACAGAAGATAAGGATCTAAAGAAAAATGTGGTACTACTGAAAGATGACCAATATTTTCAACAAAAAGTCCATGACATTAAATGAACGAGAGATTTCACTTTAACACTCACCACATTTCAGGGTTGATTTCTTGCTGAAAAAATTATGTCAGGTAAGACCTGAATGTAACAGATGTTTGTACTTTTGAATGTTAATATGTAATAATCAAAACATTTGGTCGTGCCAGGGGATTGGATTTGTAAAAGTATTTAGATCTAAACATCAAAATGCTGGTTCATGAGATATCTCTCAACTCTGAAATAAAATAAAGTTAAGTACTAAGAATCCCTTTGAAAATCTCATATGCTTTTGACTGTTTTTTTTTTCTTTATTTCACCTGAAAACCTTTAATATTTTGTCTGTTATAAACAGAGCCACAGCGGTCCTCAGTGTTATAAACTTTTCTTTTTTTTATAAAGTTGATCTCCTATTTTATTCATATGGTTCATTGTATATTCACTCACTACTTTGACCTTGGCTTTTGGTTCACCCATGGATGAGGCATATGTTCTTGCAACTAGCAAAGTTTAATTCCTGCCTATATGCAGGCAAGGAAGTTAAACAGAGGAAGGGAGCACTCTACATGCTGGAATTTGGTCACCTGCAGTCCTCAGATGTCAGACCATTCCCAGGTATGCTATGGCTTTGCTTTCCACAGAGACTAAACTTGAGTTCAGACCACAGACTCTTTCCTTCAGGCATTTTAGACACAGTCACACCGCTGCATAAGGTGAATACCATGGGCATGAACTTTATGTACAGGGTGCACAGAAATGTCCCGGGCTCTGCAAGATGCTAGGCACAGCTCATGAGTTTTAGGATTGTCACAGTGAGATTAGAAACTGGTGGGTTGTCAGGTTTTCTTCTATTCCTCCTATCTGAAATTTATTTATAACCAATGCAAGGCACACTAGTAGTCCAGGAAAAAGGGACTGGCATCCGGTTCTCTGTGCTTTCAGAAATGTACTATAACCAACAGAGAATCGTGTGCTTTCTGCACTGTCCCTTTTGCCCTTTTGCTAGGTATTGTCCCCATCATCACTGCAAGGTGATCAAGCCCTGACTCATCAAGCTAGGTATGGGATCACTGGATTGAGGAGGGAAGCAGTTTTACATTTCAATCACACCCAAAAGGAGAAAGCTCCAAGGCTCAAGTATCTCACCTCTCACCTCTTCCTGTGACCACGGCTGGGCACTCCCTCTGCTTTTTGCACTGTACTCATCACTGCCCTGTGTCTGCTCAGAGCATTTCTGGCTGCAGGAGAGCTTCCCAGGACCAAGGGTTTAGATATCCTTCTGAGTGCTTGCTGAACTGCAGCAGAGAAAAAGCAGCATAGGAACAGCTGCAACCCCTCTTTTTACTTAGACATGTACTTTTCAGGGAGCTCCATTTTCAGCACCAGAGTTTAGGGTCTGGCTGTAATGCAGCCCTTTGTGATGTAACTCTTATCTTTGCTATGATAGCCAGAAATCTCTGAATTCCTGGCTTGTACTCCTGTGGTTGGTTGTCCTCCAGCATTATCCTTTGGCTTCCCTAGTTCTATTATGTCAGAACCAAGTATTTCAGAAGGGACATAGAGACCTTGCTCTAAGACTGTCTGAGAAGGATTTCTGTACTTTCAATTATTCAAGTCCCACTCCTACACAGAATAAGAAAGCCATTGTCATGATGGCCACTTGTATTTTGCAGTGTTTCTTGGTGGATTGTCATATGTAAGGCTGCGTGCAAACAGAACAAAATATAAAAATTATTCTAGTGTGGCTCTGAAAAATAAAACTCTTTATTTCTCTTCTTGCTAAAAATGTGAAAATACAGAAAATGACAAGCTGATTGTGAAGTCCTAACAAAACTTCACCCTAGTACAACACATATTCAGATATATTCATCATTTAATTCTGACAGGAAATGCTTTTCAGGGCTCATTCATGCCTGAAATTATTCAGTTTTGTAGAAGAAAAACCCTGTTTATTGCAAACAAGATATTTCCTCATTTTTTTAACTGAGAAAACATGTTGTTTGTTTTAAAAAGGGCACAGTTTTCTCTGTCATTACACATGCCTTAAACCATGGAATGAACATTTTTCTGACTGTGTTTTTTTGGTACTACAAAGTCAGTAGTGATGACATAGCCATTTCCTGCATAATAAAATCTATTAGAAATGTTACAAAATCTGATGCAATTAAATAGTTAGCATTATAGCAGTATATCATCATTTACAGCTGTTAATGGTAACATTGGAAGACACAATTCTGTCCACAAACTAATTGAAAATTAGAATATGTTTTATCCAGATATCACATTGGGTCAAATATTGCTTACTGGGGGAAAGTACTTCATACACCCATTGTCATTAACTCTTTCACTTTGCATAATAGATTTTCAGATACTTTGTCACTTTTAGGAAAATTTTGGAATTATGAAGGGTTTGTTTTGTCAATGTTACATTCATGGGAATTGAAGACTCTACATAGAAATAGCTTGCCTTCAAATACCTTACTTCCTATTTTGCTTGCTGTGTATTTTAGCTAACACAGTTACTCTGGCCTGATTCAGCTACTTTCTCTGCAAGGTGTTGACATTTCAGAAACCTAAACATCACTAAAATGGTGAAACTTTGTAAGAGGCTTGATATACTTTATCTGCATAAAAAATATTGTGCCCCAAAAGCTGCAATGGGTGCAGTGAAAGGCATTAAGAACTCTCCCTACGCCATAATTTTCTCCATCCCTTAAAGGCAAAGAGTTTATATCCACTCTTAATTGAAACACTGGAAATAGAAGAATAAATTCCATAATTTAAAAAAACCTTGGAAAGACTGCAGGAATTAACCAATACAGATCCTGATAAAAATTCTTTTCAGGTTAATTGCGATGGAATGAGTAAAGAGAGTTCTGGCTGGGGTTTTGTTTGGTTTTTTTTTTTACATACATGAATTGAAATGCAATAAAAATTATGATTGATAGGCAATATTTAAACAGAAATGTGAAACTTACAATAACCAGATTATACATGGGAATCACCATATATATATATATATATATA